>OX246748.1:7421075-7723575 GCA_945910005.1 Isoperla grammatica
GATATCTGCACTGTCTTGAGGTAGGCGTCACGCTGGTAGGTGTAGTCGACCCCACAGCCGCCTACGTCCGTGCGCGCTGCCTCCGACCTCGTACCACCGCCTGCTACATCAGATACAATGCGTTGACCAACGTAAAGTCGTCGTACAACAACTTCGGTAATTCTATCGTCATCAATCAATTACGTGTTTACGGTTTCGGCCAACCCGAGCAGGTATTCGAATTAGCCACGGCCGCTGGTTGGCTACCGCTCACCCACCCACCCGTGACGAAAGCATTACCGAAGTTGTTGTACGACGACTTTAGCGGAGATCAAGCGGAACTTGGCATTGACAAGGCTAGAATGCACTCTGAACGGCGATTGGCTACATGTTGACATTGCTCGGGAACTTGCGGTGGCGGAGCATTTAAATCTTGTTTATTATTGTATGTTCATATTTACATGAGTACCTACATTTATTTTTCAGGTAAAATCTAGATGTATATCTGGTTAATTTGAATAAATAATAAACTGGGCCACGAAGATTGCTCTTGATTGTAACACAGAGTTACATACTAAATAATTGTATGACTATTATGCCTATTATCTATGAGGTAGACTATATAGATCATACTGGCTATTATTATTATTTAATTATTTAATTTATATAATCCAAACGTGCATATTATTAAATTATGCACAGCTACTGTTTAAAAACACATTCGAAATTTCGGAATGTTAATACATTAATAAATACTAATTGCATATATTTCGTGTTCAATAATATTGATATTAATACCACACTGGCATTTACATAAAACTAGGGTTAGATAACAGCTTCAAATTAGTTATTCAAACATAAATACCGAAAATGTATAATACATTACAAAGAATAAAAAAAAAGACATTATAAACGAAATTTCCATTCCGCCCGGTTAAAATTGTACGAAACAAGGAGATCGTTTTTTTTTCAAATGGACGAAACATGGGCACATAATTCTGAAAACATCACCACGTAATACTGAAGTGTTGATGTATGTGTGTACAAAATTTCAGGTTGATTGGTCAAAATTGGTTAAACTTTCAATTTTGTAGTATATAGTGTCCCCTTAAAAGATAGTTTTCTTAACCATACCCCATACGGATTTTAGCGTGTTTTGGATATGTTATAGAACGTATTTTTACGAAGAAGATGATACCCATAAAACTTAATGTTACATTTTAGTTTAGCTATCAATACACTCACAAGCCCAGACGCGTTCAAGAGGAGACCGCAATCATAAGCTGGACACTCCTATCTGATCGTTGCGGGTTTCATTTGAAGATTTTAAAACTCTTCCTTTCACGAGTCAACGTCGAATTGTGTATCGTGAAGACCCCGCACTCGAAACCCTCCATCCGCATCCACTCCCGTATAGACAATAACTAATTAAATAAATAAATAAAACCGGGAATACATTCTTGATTCTCTATACATTTTTGTGTAAATGTGAACATGTAGATAATATAGGGCAATCACGCTGTAATCTTCTAATGCATTTATACTCATGTCATTATCATCTTTATAAAAGCAAGTGCCTGAGTGACTAAGTGAGTACCGGTAAGTGAGTGAGTGACTGACAGACCGACTGACTGACTGACTGACTGATTGACTGACTGACTGACTAACTGACTGACTGACTGACTCACCAACGCTCAGCTCAAACCGAAAAAAAAACGGACGCATACACGTGGTTATATGCAATTGTTGACCTTCATTACTTTATCATATGTTTACCGCAGATCTACCACTAATCTGGGGAGGTATGGGTATAGATCAAAGATATTATAATATTCCCTACGTGAAAGATGTGCGACTCCCTATGGGCGAAATGAAGAACTGTTTGGACGCCATCTTGCTCACGTTACGTGTCGCTAACGCTATCTCTGGTTTGGGCTAGGAACTAAACGAGGAATCGGCGAGCCAACACCTGGTAGCTGGGGGGGCAGGGTAATTCACGAAGGGTATGGCGGTAAACAAGTGAACTCACCAACGCGTTCTCTAACAGAGGGCTGGACAGTCTCGAAGGCGCTGGGTATACACAGGGTAGTGAACCACTCACCAACGCGTTCTCTAACAGAGGGCTGGACAGTCTCGAAGGCGCTGGGTATACACAGGGTAGTGAACCACTCACCAACGCGTTCTCTAACAGAGGGCTGGACAGTCTCGAAGGCGCTGGGTATACACAGGGTAGTGAACCACTCACCAACGCGTTCTCTAACAGAGGGCTGGACAGTCTCGAAGGCGCTGGGTATGCAGGGCAGTGAGGAGGCCGTCTTGCCCGGATGTCGACGAGCGGACGCTGTTAGGTCCTCGCTCAGGTCGCAGCTGCTCGCCATGGGCAGGCGTAGGTCCGGCACCTGCCAGTCTGCCCTGCAACAGGTGGTCAGGTCGCAGCTGCTCGCCATGGGCAGGCGTAGGTCCGGCACCTGCCAGTCTGCCCTGCAACAGGTGGTCAGGTCGCAGCTGCTCGCCATGGGCAGGCGTAGGTCCGGCACCTGCCAGTCTGCCCTGCAACAGGTGGTCAGGTCGCAGCTGCTCGCCATGGGCAGGCGTAGGTCCGGCACCTGCCAGTCTGCCCTGCAACAGGTGGTAGCTGCTCGCCATGGGCAGGCGTAGGTCCGGCACCTGCCAGTCTGCCCTGCAACAGGTGGTCAGGTCGCAGCTGCTCGCCATGGGCAGGCGTAGGTCCGGCACCTGCCAGTCTGCCCTGCAACAGGTGGTCAGGTCGCAGCTGCTCGCCATGGGCAGGCGTAGGTCCGGCACCTGCCAGTCTGCCCTGCAACAGGTGGTCAGGTCGCAGCTGCTCGCCATGGGCAGGCGTAGGTCCGGCACCTGCCAGTCCGCCCTGCAACAGGTGGTCAGGTCGCAGCTGCTCGCCATGGGCAGGCGTAGGTCCGGCACCTGCCAGTCCGCCCTGCAACAGGTAGTCAGGTCGCAGCTGCTCGCCATGGGCAGGCGTAGGTCCGGCACCTGCCAGTCCGCCCTGCAACAGGTGGTCAGGACGCAGCTGCTCGCCATGGGCAGGCGTAGGTCCGGCACCTGCCAGTCTGCCCTGAAACAGGTGGTCAGGTCGCAGCTGCTCGCCATGGGCAGGCGTAGGTCCGGCACCTGCCAGTCTGCCCTGCAACAGGTGGTCAGGTCGCAGCTGCTCGCCATGGGCAGGCGTAGGTCCGGCACCTGCCAGTCTGCCCTGCAACAGGTGGTCAGGTCGCAGCTGCTCGCCATGGGCAGGCGTAGGTCCGGCACCTGCCAGTCCGCCCTGCAACAGGTGGTCAGGTCGTAGCTGCTCGCCATGGGCAGGCGTAGGTCCGGCACCTGCCAGTCTGCCCTGCAACAGGTGGTCAGGTCGCAGCTGCTCGCCGTGGGCAGGCGTAGGTCCGGCACCTGCAGTCTGCCCTGCAACAGGTGGTCAGGTCGCAGCTGCTCGCCATGGGCAGGCGTAGGTCCGGCACCTGCCAGTCTGCCCTGCAACAGGTGGTCAGGTCGCAGCTGCTCGCCATGGGCAGGCGTAGGTCCGGCACCTGCCAGTCCGCCCTGCAACAGGTGGTCAGGTCGCAGCTGCTCGCCATGGGCAGGCGTAGGTCCGGCACCTGCCAGTCCACCCTGCAACAGGTGGTCAGGTCAGAGCTGCTCGCCATGGGCAGGCGTAGGTCCGGCACCTGCCAGTCCGCCCTGCAACAGGTGGTCAGGTCGTAGCTGCTCGCCATGGGCAGGCGTAGGTCCGGCACCTGCCAGTCTGCCCTGCAACAGGTGGTCAGGTCGCAGCTGCTCGCCGTGGGCAGGCGTAGGTCCGGCACCTGCAGTCTGCCCTGCAACAGGTGGTCAGGTCGCAGCTGCTCGCCATGGGCAGGCGTAGGTCCGGCACCTGCCAGTCTGCCCTGCAACAGGTGGTCAGGTCGCAGCTGCTCGCCATGGGCAGGCGTAGGTCCGGCACCTGCCAGTCCGCCCTGCAACAGGTCGCAGCTGCTCGCCATGGGCAGGCGTAGGTCCGGCACCTGCCAGTCTGCCCTGCAACAGGTCGCAGCTGCTCGCCATGGGCAGGCGTAGGTCCGGCACCTGCCAGTCTGCCCTGCAACAGGTGGTCAGGTCGCAGCTGCTCGCCATGGGCAGGCGTAGGTCCGGCACCTGCCAGTCTGCCCTGCAACAGGTGGTCAGGTCGCAGCTGCTCGCCATGGGCAGGCGTAGGTCCGGCACCTGCCAGTCTGCCCTGCAACAGGTCGTAGCTGCTCGCCATGGGCAGGCGTAGGTCCGGCACCTGCCAGTCCGCCCTGCAACAGGTGGTCAGGTCGCAGCTGCTCGCCATGGGCAGGCGTAGGTCCGGCACCTGCCAGTCCGCCCTGCAACAGGTGGTCAGGTCACAGCTGCTCGCCATGGGCAGGCGTAGGTCCGGCACCTGCCAGTCTGCCCTGCAACAGATGGTCAGGTCGCAGCTGCTCGCCATGGGCAGGCGTAGGTCCGGCACCTGCCAGTCCGCCCTGCAACAGGTGGTCAGGTCACAGCTGCTCGCCATGGGCAGGCGTAGGTCCGGCACCTGCCAGTCTGCCCTGCAACAGGTGGTCAGGTCGCAGCTGCTCGCCATGGGCAGGCGTAGGTCCGGCACCTGCCAGTCCGCCCTGCAACAGGTGGTCAGGTCGCAGCTGCTCGCCATGGGCAGGCGTAGGTCCGGCACCTGCCAGTCCGCCCTGCAACAGGTGGTCAGGTCGCAGCTGCTCGCCATGGGCAGGCGTAGGTCCGGCACCTGCCAGTCTGCCCTGCAACAGGTGGTCAGGTCGCAGCTGCTCGCCATGGGCAGGCGTAGGTCCGGCACCTGCCAGTCTGCCCTGCAACAGGTGGTCAGGTCGCAGCTGCTCGCCATGGGCAGGCGTAGGTCCGGCACCTGCCAGTCTGCCCTGCAACAGGTGGTCAGGTCGTAGCTGCTCGCCATGGGCAGGCGTAGGTCCGGCACCTGCCAGTCTGCCCTGCAACAGGTGGTCAGGTCGCAGCTGCTCGCCATGGGCAGGCGTAGGTCCGGCACCTGCCAGTCTGCCCTGCAACAGGTAGTCAGGTCGCAGCTGCTCGCCATGGGCAGGCGTAGGTCCGGCACCTGCCAGTCTGCCCTGCAACAGGTGGTAGCTGCTCGCCATGGGCAGGCGTAGGTCCGGCACTGTTACGCACCTGATTTCGCGACTCACTTTTGTACCCACCCGGTACTGGAATAACAAGGGCGGACATAAATCGCGGTGTGATGCATTGACAAGGAGTCAGTCTGGTCGGGTCTCTCAGCGAGGAATCATCGTGTATGGAGCAGCTTACCACCGAGTAGGGGTCGACAACAGAGTGTACGTCGCCCTCACTACTTAATTGATCGGAACGTTCCGGAACTTTAGCTGTTTCCATTTCCCACACCACGTGACCATTTGCCGTGATTTTTAGAAACCCGGGGCAGGTGTCGTGTTGACCGGGTTTTTCGGTTTTTGGTTTTCCCCCTATTTTCCCCTTCGGCTCTTCAAGTATTCCTCACCGACCTCATCTCTTCGTCTTCCCGAGCTGTCACCCACCTCCGTGTGAAGCCGAGGAAGCATACGAAGATAGCAGAGAATACTATTTCCATGTTATCAATATTATTTTGTATAGATAAATCAAATTTATAATTTAGCACTAAGAAATTAATTATATTCATATAAACTTTGAGTAATTATTTGTATATTGTTAAATGATAATTAATTAGTGTAATTGTAGTACCAAGATCGATCTTGCGCAAGGGCCAAACATAACACCATATTTTGTGTACCAGGTTTTCTTAGTTTTTCCTGTGAACTTATTAATTAAAACTAAGTGGCGCCCATACAGGTTGTTCTGGTTCAATCATTTGTATGCCTGTCCTCCCCTCCATCTATGAACCACTCCCGCGCCGATTGCAAGCTAGCCGCGTGCACCACGGGCGTAGTGGCCCGTATTTTATTCTACAGAAAAAAGTACGTAGCATAAAAATGGCGCCCAACGTGGGGCCTGTAGGTTATACGGATGTTGAACCAGAAATTACCTGTAATTCTTATTTATATTGTATCGTGATGTCAGAATGTTCAAAGTGTGATTAGTATGTTTACTTTTACGCAGTGTGTAGTTGTGTACTGTGTTTGCGTAAACATCAAGATTAACGTGGCAACGGACTGAGTTGTTAATAGTATATTAGTGCTACACACGAACTGATAACTTTAAGGTGGCACACATCGAAATTGTAGACGAATATTTATCCATGATTTAGATTAACTAATAATTAAATAAATTATTAATTAGTTAAGGATTGGTATATTCTGCCGAAATAATAGTAAATATTAAGATTTACAGTTATTTATATTATTAAGGTGGCACTTACTCGTACATCATATGTAGTGATCATTATCACTTCAATATTATATTTAGATAATTTTAAGGTGGCACATAACGTAGTTTTGATATATTGCTATCCCGCATTTATATTTATCCTGTTTTTTCTATTATAACTTTTTGGGCCGTTATAAATTACTTGAATATGGAGGTCGAGCGATTATCTAAAAGTGAACTTGAATACGAGTTGCGTTGTCGTGATATTACACCAACTGGAAACGTGAATCAATTGAGGAAGGATTTGAGAAAAGCGATTCGAAATCGTGTACCAATTACCAAACGCGTAGGAGAGGCTGCAGATGAATTATCACTTTGTGAGTCAGCTCTCAACGACGTAGCACAACAAATGACCACATTTTCTGATCACCGTTCCTCTGCTGTATACCGGAAACTAGAAACACGTATTTCTCATTACGTTAGTCGACTACAGAATTTGGATACAAATATTGATAGCAGTCTTCTAGATTTACGCTCTACTACACTTAAATTGGCTCTCAAGTTATATGAAGATTTAGAGGCCCGAGTTATCAGTGATAGAGAAGATACAGACGAAGATGTAGTAGAAGATAAAGAACGAGGCGATTCAATTATTATCTCTAATGATAATAGTAAAACTTGTGCCAAAAATTTGAATAGTACAGATACTCAAAAATCCATACCTATACTTAAATGGAACCTGACATATTCAGGAGAGGGCAATGTTAGTGTTGCATCATTTTTGGAGGAAGTTTCCGAGTTATGTATAGCTCGTAACATATCCGAAAAAGAATTGTGGGCTTCAGCATTAGATTTATTCTCCGGTCCAGCTCGCATATGGTTTCGATCAGCTAGGCGACGCACCAGTTGTTGGAAAGAACTAGTGAAGGAGCTTAAGCTAGCATTTCAACCTGTTGATTATGAAGAGTGTTTACAAGAGGAAATCCGACGCAGAACTCAAGGGATACATGAGCCTATAGATATTTACCTTGCTATTATGGACAACTTATTTGCAAGACTAGACACAGAAGTACGCGAAATAGACAAACTAAAATTAGTCAAAAGAAATTTGGCACCATACTTGCAAGAACGTCTTGCAGTGTACGAAATTACTAGTCTTTCTGAATTAAGGCGCTTGGCTCGACGTATCGAAGATGGTCGAATACAAGTAGGAAAATATCAAGCTCCTCCCCCCAAATCATCAACAATAGAACAAGACTTAGCCTACTCAAACAAATCAACTAACTCTCTAGATGCTATCGAGATGCCAGTACAGAGTAGTAATGTGAGAGAGTACCAAAGTAGCGCTACTCGAGAAAAGCACAATTCAAAATCATGCTGGAATTGCAACTCAAAAAAGCATCGCTTTAGACAATGTCCTGAGCCTCCAAACATTTTCTGCTTCTCGTGTGGAACTTCAGGCGTTATTTACCGAAATTGTTCGAAGTGCGCTTATAAGAGGGAGGGAAACGCCAGAGGAGGGATGTAAAACGTCTTCCATTGCATTCCTCCAACGTTAACAATCCCGCGAAGACGACTGTAATGGAATGGCGACAGTGGTGTGAAAAAGTATCTGATGTAATGGTATATCAACCGTCTTTGGATTACCTTCTAGAAACTAAGAGGGAAGATGAACGCTTGTATCTAAAAGTTAATGTTTTAGACATTGAGATAGTTGGACTTCTTGATTCTGGTGCCAGTAGAACAATTGTTGGGAGGACATGTTTCGAGAATTTGAAATCGATTGGGTTAAAGTTAAAGCCTAACTCAAAGAGTCTTCAAATAAAGGTGGCCAATGGTGAATCATGTCAAGTTATTGGTTGTCTTGATCTACCCATGCGAGTTGAAGATCGTGTGCAGGTTCTAGAAGTCTTGGTCGTTCCGGAAGTAACCCAGCCACTAATTTTGGGGTTAGACTTTTGGAAGAAAATGAAAATAATACCAAACCCAACGGACCACACGTGGACTTTCTCAACATCCTCTACTGAGCTTTCAACAATAGACACGAATCTGAGTAAAGACCATTTGACGAATGTTCAAGAGAAGCAATTAGAAGAACTTTTGTCGCATCATTTCAAAACGATGGGTGATAAGCTAGGATGTACTTCGCTTGTTCATCATAAAATTGATACCGGTAATTCGGAACCCATCAAACAACGTTACTATCCCGTTTCACCAGCAAAGCAAGCCATTATTAACCAAGAACTCGATACTATGTTAGCTTTAGGCGTGGTAGAACCGTCAAAAAGTGCGTGGTCCTCTCCCATCCTAATGGTTGACAAACCTGATGGAAGCCATCGTTTCGTAGTCGATTTTAGAGCAGTAAACAAGGTAACCAAAAAGGACGCATATCCACTGCCCTACATATCTTCGATCTTGGACCGTTTACGTAATGCGAAATTTCTTTCGTCCATTGATTTGAAAAGTGCATATTGGCAAGTGCCACTAGATTCAGACAGTATGGAGAAAACGGCATTCACGGTGCCAGGTAGAGGTTTGTTTCACTTTGTAAGAATGCCATTTGGTCTGCATAATTCGCCGGCTACGTGGCAAAGACTTATTGATAGAATTCTGGGACCGAAGTTAGAACCGTACGTATTTGTCTATTTGGATGACATTATTATAATTACCTCCACATTTGAAGAACATTTGAAAATATTGGATGAAGTGTTTCAACGTCTTAACGATGCCGGTCTTACCATAAATAAGGACAAGTCAAAATTTTGTAGAAAAGAGCTAAAGTACCTTGGTTATGTAGTTGACGCCTTTGGACTGCATGTAGACCCCGGTAAAGTGGAATCTATTCTGCAATATCCTCGTCCCATGAACGCGAAAGAAGTTCGACGTTTTATTGGAATGACATCATGGTACAGACGCTTTGTTCCAAATTTTTCCACACTTGTTGCTCCCATGACGTCTCTTATATGTAAAAACAAGAAATTCGCCTGGACTCACGAAGCAGAGAATTCTTTTAAAATACTAAAAGAAAAGTTAATTCAAGCACCTATCATGACGTGTCCCGATTTTTCACGACCTTTTACCTTACAAACAGACGCTTCTTCCTATGGAATCGGTTGGGTTCTCTCTCAAGAATTTGAAGAGGGTGAAAAAGTCATCGCATACGGGAGTAGAAGTCTAACCAAATCAGAAAGAAAACTGTCGACCACAGAACGTGAATGTTTAGCCGTGATCTGGGCTGTAGAAAAAAATCGTCCATATTTGGAAGGCAGCAAGTTCACCATAATAACCGACCATCATTCTCTATTATGGCTCCATAACCTCAAAGACCCCGTAGGAAAATTAGCTCGATGGGCACTAAGATTGCAGCCATATGATTATGAAATTATTCATAGGAAAGGTAAAGAACATCTTGTCCCCGACGCTCTCTCAAGATCAGTTCCTCAAGACAACATACCTCTGGACTTTATAACTATTCCACAAGAAGTGACAGATCCTTGGTATAACCGTATGGTTCAAAATGTCCTAACCAAGCCACTTCAATTTGCAAAATGGAGACTGCAAGATGGACAGCTCTTTAAGCATTTTGATGATTGGAGATTAGTAGTTCCCCGAGAGTTGAGACCTAAAGTGTACGACGAATGTCATAATCACCCCACCGCTGGACACCTTGGAATTTACAAGACATATAAACGCGCCTGTCAACTATATTTCTGGCCGAAAATGCGTTCAGATATTTCGAAGTACGTAAATCATTGTACCGTATGCCTACAATACAAACCTGAACAAAGTCTACCTGCAGGACTAATGGGTAAAAGAAAATGTGTTGACCACCCCTGGCAATTAGTCTCGACTGATATCCTAGGACCATTTCCCCGCTCATCCAAAGGACATAAGTATATCTTAGTAGTAGCCGACTGGTTCACGAAGTTTTCATTAATATTTCCTTTACGCGCTGCTACGGCGACCAAAATTGTAAAACACTTGGAAGAGGATGTTATATTGATGTATGGCGCACCCCAGACCATACTTTGTGATAATGGTTCCCAGTATGCTGGCAAGGAGATGAAGAAATTGGCGCAGAAATACGAAAGCAGAATCTTTTTCAACGCAAAATATCACCCCCAGGTAAATCCCTCAGAGAGAATCAATAGAGTTCTGAAAACCATGATTTCATCCTATGTAGTAGATAATCATCGTTTATGGGACCAGCACCTTCCTCATCTAGGTTATGCCCTGAGAACTGCAGTGCACGAAGTAACTGGCTATACCCCTACATTCTTAAACTTTGGACGAGAAATCCATACTTCTGGTCGAACACATGGAAAACCTCCAGATGAAGAAGTACCATTGAGTGATGGCAGAGACAATTATGTTCAGAGATTAGAAGACCTAAACCGTGTCTACAAAAACGTCCAAGAACGACTTCAGAAAGCATACCATACAAGTTCACACAGATATAACTTAAGAAGAAGGCCAGTACAGTTCAACGTAGGACAGATGGTATACAAGAGAAACTTTGCCCAATCTTGTGCAGCAGACAATTTTGCCATTTTATGCTACGTACTTTTTTCTGTAGAATAAAATACGGGCCACTACGCCCGTGGTGCACGCGGCTAGCTTGCAATCGGCGCGGGAGTGGTTCATAGATGGAGGGGAGGACAGGCATACAAGAGAAACTTTGCCCAATCTTGTGCAGCAGACAATTTTGCCGCCAAATTAGCACCTAAATTTATGGGACCATATAAAATTATACGTAAACTATCCCCATTAGTGTATGAGTTAAGTAATGAAAGGAACAAAAGTCTTGGACACTGGCATATCCAAGATTTGAAACCAACACCCGAGTAAATTGTTGTGGCATCAAATGCTCCGGAAGAAAAGGGGGAGTGTTACGCACCTGATTTCGCGACTCACTTTTGTACCCACCCGGTACTGGAATAACAAGGGCGGACATAAATCGCGGTGTGATGCATTGACAAGGAGTCAGTCTGGTCGGGTCTCTCAGCGAGGAATCATCGTGTATGGAGCAGCTTACCACCGAGTAGGGGTCGACAACAGAGTGTACGTCGCCCTCACTACTTAATTGATCGGAACGTTCCGGAACTTTAGCTGTTTCCATTTCCCACACCACGTGACCATTTGCCGTGATTTTTAGAAACCCGGGGCAGGTGTCGTGTTGACCGGGTTTTTCGGTTTTTGGTTTTCCCCCTATTTTCCCCTTCGGCTCTTCAAGTATTCCTCACCGACCTCATCTCTTCGTCTTCCCGAGCTGTCACCCACCTCCGTGTGAAGCCGAGGAAGCATACGAAGATAGCAGAGAATACTATTTCCATGTTATCAATATTATTTTGTATAGATAAATCAAATTTATAATTTAGCACTAAGAAATTAATTATATTCATATAAACTTTGAGTAATTATTTGTATATTGTTAAATGATAATTAATTAGTGTAATTGTAGTACCAAGATCGATCTTGCGCAAGGGCCAAACATAACACCATATTTTGTGTACCAGGTTTTCTTAGTTTTTCCTGTGAACTTATTAATTAAAACTAAGTGGCGCCCATACAGGTTGTTCTGGTTCAATCATTTGTATGCCTGTCCTCCCCTCCATCTATGAACCACTCCCGCGCCGATTGCAAGCTAGCCGCGTGCACCACGGGCGTAGTGGCCCGTATTTTATTCTACAGAAAAAAGTACGTAGCAGTCCGCCCTGCAACAGGTGGTCAGGTCGCAGCTGCTCGCCATGGGCAGGCGTAGGTCCGGCACCTGCCAGTCTGCCCTGCAACAGGTGGTCAGGTCGCAGCTGCTCGCCATGGGCAGGCGTAGGTCCGGCACCTGCCAGTCTGCCCTGCAACAGGTGGTCAGGTCGCAGCTGCTCGCCATGGGCAGGCGTAGGTCCGGCACTTGCCAGTCTGCCCTGCAACAGGTGGTCAGGTCGCAGCTGCTCGCCATGGGCAGGCGTAGGTCCGGCACCTGCCAGTCTGCCCTGCAACAGGTGGTCAGGTCGCAGCTGCTCGCCATGGGCAGGCGTAGGTCCGGCACCTGCCAGTCCGCCCTGCAACAGGTGGTCAGGTCGCAGCTGCTCGCCATGGGCAGGCGTAGGTCCGGCACCTGCCAGTCCGCCCTGCAACAGGTGGTCAGGTCGCAGCTGCTCGCCATGGGCAGGCGTAGGTCCGGCACCTGCCAGTCTGCCCTGCAACAGGTCGCAGCTGCTCGCCATGGGCAGGCGTAGGTCCGGCACCTGCCAGTCTGCCCTGCAACAGGTGGTCAGGTCGCAGCTGCTCGCCATGGGCAGGCGTAGGTCCGGCACCTGCCAGTCTGCCCTGCAACAGGTGGTCAGGTCGCAGCTGCTCGCCATGGGCAGGCGTAGGTCCGGCACCTGCCAGTCTGCCCTGCAACAGGTGGTCAGGTCGCAGCTGCTTGCCATGGGCAGGCGTAGGTCCGGCACCTGCCAGTCTGCCCTGCAACAGGTGGTCAGGTCGCAGCTGCTCGCCATGGGCAGGCGTAGGTCCGGCACCTGCCAGTCTGCCCTGCAACAGGTGGTTGACAACAACAACGACATCGACTTTGATATCGACAACGACATCGACATCAACATAGAACTACTATTATTATACTACTGCTTCTTCTACTATTACTACCCTTACTAGACCTATACTACCAATACTATTATCACTACTACCACTAGTTCCAGTACCACTACTACTTATCAATTTAATAGATTTATAAAACGGTAGAAAACATGTTTTTACCAGCCTAGATCTAAAATAGAAATCATACCCCGAAACTATGTTGTAATTTTACATTCATGCAGTTTAATTTTTCATTAGAATTCATTTTTTCCCCAATGCACAGAGCGCGGCTTCCATAGGCATTCCTCTTCCTCGCTATCCTATACAAAATGGCAAAATGGCAGGAATTCATGGATCATTTATTTATGATCACGAATTAGTACTTTCGGTAGATATGCGATATATTATCGATAAAGGTTACGATTATTATATCCCTTGCAGTAATGAAGAACTAGTGGGAAATATCGAACAGATGCAAGATCGATATATTCATCGACCCGGCACCTCCACCAAAAACCAAAGCCCTCTGATAATGAAGTGTCAGACAGACATATCTTCGCTCTAACCACTCTCCTACATTCACCCGAATATCTTTTGGATAAATCGAATTCACGAATGATTAGAGAACATAGATTAATGAGAAATAATGAAGTAACCGTGTACGATAAAAGAAAAATGAGTGCGGAAGAATATTGCTATTATTAAAATGTAATGGAAAAAGAAAGATTGCCGTTAAGGATGATGGAATTGGAAATCTCAGGTACGAGAAGAAGGGACAGACCACGACAACGATGGCAGGATAGTGTGAAATGGGAGGTGGAGCAGCGAGGAGGAAATAGGAATATGGTGGTAAAGGAAGAGTGGTGGCAACTGGCAAGGTAGGAGTAGGTGGAGAAAGAGGCCTATCTTCAATGTCGACCCAACGCAGAGTTTGACCTGGCAATAGGTAGATGATGATGTAGGCCTAATTACACGTACAATAGCATATAACATAATTTTATTGTACTTAATTAGAAATACAAATTTAAAAAATTAAAAATCGATTTATTCAAAATCTGATTTTTTTTTAATTTGAAAATAACTAAATGATGTCATATAGTATTCACTTACGGAGCGGTGGCGCACTTGAGTAGTATCGCGTCGTACTTGGGGTTGACGATCTCCTTGTAATTGGGGTTGCCGTCGAAGTCGTTGTGGTAGTCGGACCAGAAGAAGAGGTTGGCGGGTATGTGGGGTACGAGGTCGCGATCGAGGTGGTCGGTGGGGGATGCGGTGGCTTCAAGCCGGGGTAGGTTCAGCCAGTCTATGGTGGGCAGCTGCAGATCCTTATCACTGGTGATGACGTTAGACGACAAGAGAAACATGCATCAATATCCTAATATATAATAATACAACAATAATGATAAATGTTACAATTTAAAAAAATAATCAAATTAAATTTGATAAAAACATAAATCAAAATTAAAGTACAATAATTAAAAAGAGCTACTGAATTTCTAGGCCTATGTTAGAACAATAATTAATGAAACTTCTAATTAAAATAACAAGTCAAAAATTCAAATGGATATTCTTTTTTTTTTAGAAAAACTCACGTGGGTAGAATAGTTGGGAAATTCAGAAATTGAAAATACCAACCCAGAAAACCATTCGGCAAGTGGAAGTCCTGGGTTCGATGCTCAGTCGAGGTTGATTTTTTATTTATGGGTTTCACGATTAAAAAATTATGAAATTAATATTTTTGATAGATGCGTGCACAGACTATGTATTGGCGGAAAGTGCAGGACAGATGATATGCCTATTTTTATGTGCTGGGTTGAAGGTATAGTTATTGATGCAATGTCCGAGGGTATATGGATAGAGAGGAACAAGAAGGTGTATGTCTCAAGTGGATGGCTAGACGCACGATGACGTAATATAGCAATGTCATTCCAGGCATGAAACCTTAATGTTTACCTTGTAATTAATATTCAACAGACAATCGACTTGTCTGAATAGTGCAATAGGCCTACAATATAGTGATTAGTTCTTGAATTTAATAATTGGTGATAAGGACCAAGTTCCTAATCACCACCAAACACCAAACTTTGTATACACCTAAATCGGTGATTAACACCGAAATTCATGAACATGAATGTTTTAATTTTTATTTTACCGCTGTTTTCATATGGTAAATAACGTTATATCAAATTCAGAAGATAAAACACATGGTATTAACCCAATTGAGTCACAATTCGCTTTGTATAAGAGTAAATTCAAACTTTTCACAGGTAATGCATCCATGAATGAAATACTACGCAGGTGAAAATACAGGAAATACGGGCAAAACAGTCAAAATACATCTTTTATTGAAAACAAAATGGAAACATGTTAATTCTTAAATGATATCTACTGTAAAATGAAACAGTTTTCAATCTCTATTGACTGATAAAAAGTGCACGTCTACGATATAAGAGAAAGTGATGATAAAAATGTCTTATTCATTAGGTTTCACGTTCGTTACATCTTTGCGCATGGCGGCCACATTTGTAATCAACTTTCACGTTGCCATGGAGAAACAATCGAAGGCTGTTGTGGTAGAACACAGAATTTTTTTTTTTTTTAATAAAATTGCTATTTGTAATAATTTTTAATTTTTGCATTACTTTTTTTTACTTTTTAAATTCTAAATTGGGCTTATTTATTAAATTTCAATAGTAGGCCTATTTGCCAGTGATCTAGGATTGGTCCTCCTCAATCGTGTCACAACCATGGCCGCTGTGACGTCACGCGGGAACTATGAATTGTCTACAGTGGAGTTCCGCGGGAGTTTACACCAACTTTTTAGGTAGTTTTCTTGGTACACCCCTAGAGCAAAGTCCAGTCGAGCAATTATCTCCATTCAAACTCGAGCAAAGGACGAGAAATTCAGGCGACTGAATACACTCATCACATTCTTCAAGGCGATGAGGTCCGATCTTTCTAGGAAAACAAGAAATCCCGGGGTAGCTCATCTTTCAACGTATCTATGGCAACGTATCCATGGGTGTCCAAAACGGGGGGGAAATGGTGTGGCCATGGTGTTAACTCCCGCGGAACTCTACTGTACAAGATCCCGAATGTAATCTACCTGAGCAGGTGCACCTGTTCGTCGATGCCGCAGCTCAACTCCGCATCGCCCAGGGTGCTGATCCTAACGGGTTCCGCCAGGGTTCTGCTGTAGTTCTCCTTCGTGTCGCTTTTATCGTCGGGGGAGCTGAAACATCTAGTTGCATCGTCCTAGGGTTAATTACTAGGGTTTGTTACTAGGGTTAGTTAGGCCTAGTTAGTAACATAATATTTTCCATTTTTATCCTTACTGTCGCCATCTGATAATGCTACACTATTTAGCAACTGACCCGCACTTAAATCCATATGACTTTCTGGGCTTCTCCAACTTCAAATGAAATATATGGTAGGTATGTAGGCTACCAACCACTCTTAGTATAAACCATATTATATATGAATATATCTGTTTGAGAATAAAATTCATCTGAACATCTGAATGGTGCCTCGTACGATAGTAGAGCTAGGCCTACACGGGACCTACTTTCTCCAGGGTCGAGACTGGGAGAGGGGAGGGGGGAGGGGCTGAACTATAAGATGGGGCGGATACCGGCTTCTTGGTAGGAAGGGGAAGACGATTAGATTAGATTAGATTAATTGTTGTTTAGTGATGTACGCGACAACGGGGGGGTTTGGAGGCAAGAGACAAGTAGGCTAGCTATATAAAGGGGAGGAAAAGAGAAAGGGGAGGGAATGGATTGCCTTTCGTCTGACTTCTCCCCCTCGACCTTTCCGGCTAGGGTAGCCCTACCAGAAGCACACGCTTCCGCCGGCATAGCTCTCGGGATCAACAAAACACGCAGACCTGCCCACCACGACAATGTATAGAAATCCTTGGGCAGGGTGGAAAACGAATAAAGAGACCCTTTAGAACTTCAAGGGACGAGCAAGGTTCGCTTAGGCGCTCTCCTTGGATGAAAATAGGGTAAATACAGAATACAGAGAATATTAGAGAAGAACAAGAAATAAGACAACAACAATCATCTTAGACCTACCCTGTCATTGCTCCCATCTTGGATCCAGGTTTCAGATGCATTTTACGAACTTCTACGAAAACTACCATCAAGCTTTTTATATCTATTTTTATTAATTATATTTTTATGTAGAGATTATACTGTCAAGATACGTTGTTGATAATTCACATTTTTGTTGTTGATTGAACAGAAAAGAAGAACATACAAAACAGAAGGCTTTTTCCATAGCCTGTTGGATATTTGTAAATCAGCGCAAGTCTGCGCCTAGCGGAGGCTCGTCGAACTCCCAAGCTAGATCGCAGCGCGCAGAGTTCGACGAGACGCCGGTACGGGATTTATTTGACCTTGGTAAGGTCGTCGCAACTCATTTTATTACATTTTATTTTTTTTCTCTCAACCACATATTATGGGGGCAGCAACATTATGGAAAACAAATGGAGTGATCTGCAAAAATCCATTATGCCCTGAAATACCATGATTCAAGACTTTGATTTGCATTCTACCTATGTGTTCCTATTTATGTGTTTTAATTCCGAGTTTATAGGAATAGTGATTTTTTTTGTGGGATACAAATCAAGTGATCATAGTTGTATTTGGAACAGTTGAGAAGGAATGTCCGAGAGCTGTTTGTATGGATAAATCCCAGCGTTCAGTTTGTGACCGAAGAAAACTTTGGGAAATCCTCTGAAGTCACCTCTCGAATGAGAGTCTTGTATGCTACCTCTGAGCCATCACACGATGCAAGGAATATACAGTGGGGTAAATATTCAGATTATGTTTATAAATAACGCAACATATTTAAGATTAAACACAAAACATTTTATTTCAATTATTATCTCATTTTGGCAATGGCTACAAATTTGACATCAACAACAAAATAAATATGATTCACAAAGCATTAAATAAATAAATAATCAAATACAATACAAGTTGGTGGAGACTCAAACTAACACATAGATAGCGCTGCTAAGCAACACCCTTATCTGCGCCATTGATGATTTAACAATAAAGCAACAATGAACAATTGACAGATAAACTCATCCTTATGGTAGTTTATTTTCTTGCCACCAGAATGCGTCTAGTCTATTTTGAGGGGCCAATACCTTTCAACATTGGTGTTATCTATTCACAGTGTTAACAGCTGTTCTACAATTACAAGAAATCATCTCAGATCAGGGATGATTGAATTGAACGAACGATCACCAACGAATCATTGATTACTTTGCCATCGTTTCATAAAAACCTACCTAATATCTCTAAAGATGTTTCAGTTATTATATCCTCCACCTTCAGATCCAAGAAGATTACCCTATTTGTAATCCGCCGTTCAAACCAATTTGAGTTCCACCAAGAAGATTACTTAGTAATCCGCCTATTAATCCCTGAGGTCCAAGAAGACTATTTAGTAATCCCCCTAACAAATTACTTCCCCCTCCAGTTACTCCCCCCAATCCACCAGTTAATCCCCCCGTTAAACCTCCTAGCCCTCCAGTTAAACCTCCAGTTAATCCACCAGTTAATCCACCTAATCCTCCAGTCAATCCACCAGTTACTCCACCTGATCCTCCAGTTAATCCACCAGTTAATCCACCCAATCCTCCAGTTAAACCACCCAATCCACCAGTTAATCCACCCAATCCACCAGTTACTCCACCCAATCCTCCAGTTAATCCACCCAATCCTCCAGTTAATCCACCAGTTAATCCACCCAATCCTCCAGTTACTCCACCCAATCCTCCAGTTAATCCACCAGTAAATCCACCCAATCCTCCAGTTAAACCTCCCAATCCACCAGTTAATCCACCTAATCCACCAGTTAATCCACCCAATCCTCCAGTTAATCCACCAGTTAATCCACCCAATCCACCAGTTAATCCACCTAATCCACCAGTTAATCCACCTAATCCTCCAGTTAATCCACCCAATCCACCAGTTACTCCACCCAATCCTCCAGTTAATCCACCCAACCCTCCAGTTAGTGGCCCAAGAATATTACTAAGCTGTCCTAATTGGTCAGAACCTACTGTTACGACAAGAACCTGTCCCGGATGTTGATTTGCTGCCGATAGAATTTGATTTGCTGAGATAGCGGGTAGATTTTGAGTTAACTGTGACAGCGAAGAAACCGTAGGAATAACATTTGCTGTCGAGATAGCGGGTAGATTTTGAGTCAATTGTGAAATAGCATTTGCTGCCTGTAGGAGTGTGATTATGTCTGAGAGCTGAGCAGTGGCTGCCGCTGTTGATGCTTGAGCTTGTGACTGTACGGCCGCCGCTACAGCTTCTGGGCTCGGCACTTCAGAGGCTGTGTCAGCAAAGATTGAAGTGATATCGGGGGCCGGCGCTGCCACGTTGGCTGACACTGTTGCCTGAGTGAGCGGTAGGGCCTGAGTGTAGGCGAGCAGTGTTGCCACGACGACGACAAAAAGAAGCGACGCCATTTTGATTTGAGATGTCGTTTACTGAAATAAGAAAATGTGTATTGAGTTGTTGGAAGCTTTCACGACCCGTAGATGGGAACAGATTGATATTTTCTTCTGGGTTGTTTCGTCGTGTCGGTACAGAGTTTTCACTCGACGTTTCGCCACCCATGTTGGTGGCTTTTCTCTCTGTGTGTGTGAAAACTCTGTACCGACGGAAATATCAATCTGTTCCCAAAATGTGTATTATTTGTACGGGTACTTAGCATTGAAATATTAAATATAAACGAAATACTTTTACGTACATAATACATAATTAATAGGGGGTTGATAGAAAAGAGCAGAGCTTAAATTAAGTTATTTTAAATGGCTGGGTCAAAACTAAAACGCCCTGTTGTAGGGCCTACTGTTAAGGCTAGAAGAATAACTTTAAAAAAACATGTGTTAGCGTTCCTTTAAAACTTCATCTAACGACAAGGCTAACGATACGGCTAAGAAAAGATGAGTAACTATTGTCTAACTATAGCCGTAGCTGTTCAAACCACACTATGAAGTTAAATTGTATGATTATTTAAGAAAATCAAATTCGCTCCAGATGGCGAATGTGTGATCAAACTGAGATTTTCTTTGAGAACAACTTTGTGAACTAAGGTTCTACAGTTATACAGTTGTGCAGCTAAAATATAATCGATGATGTTCTTACCTGAGTTTCTGAAGTCCCAACCGTTCGACTGCAGAAGATGTTCTGCTATACTCTCCGATACGTTCACTGTGCTTATATACTAATTGCGAACACACCCGTACTTGCACTAATGAAATCAAATCAACTATCAAACTAGATCATCACAATATTTACTCATAATCCATTTCGAGAAAATATATATTGTGTTGTTGTGTGTGTGTTTAGTTTCTAGGTGAAGTAAATCTAATTGTTTTACTTTTATAACGCTTGTGTGTTCTTGTTGTGACAGTGTATTACTTGCATGTGATATATGATTGAGCGCGATCTGTGCGCTAAATCGAAACATGGGAAAGACCTAGTAATTAGACTGTACACTGTTCCTTGTCACATATAAAAACAATTTAAACGCCTAGTAATAAATAATAAAGTAAGTAGTAAAGACCTAGTAATTGGACTGTACAATGTTCCTTGTCACATATAAAAACGCAATATTTCGAACCCTGATCAGAGCTCTTCTTCAACAGGCAAAAACACACTAAAACCACCAGTATGTTTTCGCCTGTTGAAGAGCTCCGATCAGGGTTCGAAATATGGCATTTTTAATTGTTTTTATATGTGACAAGGAACAGTGTACAGTCCAATTACTAGGTCTTATAACGTGTTACCTGTTCTACTATGTTTCCGTTTTAATTAAGAAACATGGGTAGATATCGCATTGTTTCATGTTTGGTTATTGTGCTTTATGTCTCTATTATTGCAATCATGCTATTAGAGACGTTGAGGGGTGATAGTTGATACGTTTATGACCTATACCCACCCTCCAATCACATTAACCTCCGGGCTTAGTTATTAATTTTATAAATGCAAACACTATAATATTATAAGAATAGAGATGGCTTAGCGGCAACAAGCGAACTCAAAGCTGGAAGGTCGCCGGTTCGATATCGGTCAATGACAAAGCTACTGACTAAATTTTTCATCTCAGTCAAAATATAAATGCCAGGCTTTGTGGCTGTGGTACATTAGGCGAGGATCTATAATAACTCGATTTCTTCTAACACACACACAAGTTATGAACAAAATTACATCACAACGTGACATTTCATACAGCAATGTGTGACACATCTGGTGGTTCTTGATCGACACCTACATTTAAATAAGTATGAACTAAGTAGATCAATGTGTTGATAATATGACAGTATCAATCATTAATACTGTGATAATAACAACAATTTTGACTGACTCTACTTGTATGATTCATTTCGAGTCTGAAATATGCCTATACATACTTAATTTTGAGATGTGTTGTATATATGGGTGTAAAGGGAAAACTCACAGTCACAGAAAACACTCCACAAAATGACAACAAAAATTCTTAGCAACGCACATTGCAAAGCATTCAACAATGTAGCGAAGTATAATAGCTATGGAAATAAGAAGAATGTTTGCAATGCGCATTCATGTATTGTTAATTGTTGTTTGCAGCTTTGAAAACTTTTCGCCAGAAAGTTCGTAGATATGGACGCGCTCGCTTATCAACGTGTCAAACCGAGCGTTTTCCTAGTAAATATAGGTGTAAAGGCAAAACTCACAGGTTTTCTTTGAGTGTGCGTGTACTTGTCTTGCTTGTATGTATGTTCTCTGGTACAAGCGGCAGCGCTTACGAAATACCTAGTGCGGCCAAATCAGATAGGAACCGTAGACTAAAGTTAGAGACAGTCAACCCCCCACTTAGGTAGATGCGTTATCGATCCAAACATTAGCATGGTGACTAAGATAAACATAAGAAAATCATTCTTGGACTGTTCGGAATCGAACGGGTGACCCAATCTTTGGGGTGACCTCTTGAACCTAGAGTATTGCGTATTACCGGTGAGCCACACCTTTCAGTGCAATGCGATGCGATAAAGATGTGAGAGCTCAGTTTGTTTGTTTGTTTTGCTCTTATGCAACTCAGTATTTGAACCTTAACCATGTCACGTCACTGATAAAACATAATTCCATATTCACAATGGATTGCCTTTGCCTAAGATTTATTGGCAAAGTGTTGTTACAGGGAGTTTTTAACATCACTCATAAACTGTGTCAAACAAACCTGTGAATGTAAGATAACTAAACTTTGTCCGAGGCAGCAAATCTGAGAACGCCGCAGGGCACTTGTTTCACTGCATTTATAATAAGTTGTTTGTACACACCGAGTGCGACCGCAGATTCCTTGAATTTGGTGGGTCCAAACTGTCAAAAAGTAATCAAATGTTATCGTTTGTTTGTTGTGTGGAAGCCTGATGTTGGGTTTTCAAGAAATGTGCGCATGGTTGAATTTCTGTTATGGCTTCCAGTAATGGATTAGGGGATTTCGTCTCATGTTTGTGCTAGCCATGGTAGTGGGGGTGTACAACATCATTAGTGAAATGCCTAGATCGACGAAATATCGACTGATTTTCTTGTTCTCAGCTAAGCCATGGACCCACTGTATGCTAATGGCTTCGATTGAATAGGGAGTATTAACGTGACGTCACGACGGTCAAAACATGTGTTTATATTTTGAACTGTCGATAGAAGACGAACATGCTTCACAAGGAATAAAAGAGTTTTAACAGGTATATCTCCCAAAAAAGTTTACAAAAGAGATTATGACTGTGTGTTATTGAAAACCATAAGCAGAGTTGACGAGATTAAAGATTTTATTTATGTTGTGTTTGGTATTTATATAAAAGTGATATTAAAAACCAGTAGAATTCAACCAGAATTCAACTGAAACATTGCAACAATGTAATGCCAGCCGGAAGTATTGTGAATGCACCCTATTGGAATATTTTTATCACTCGAATATTGTACCTCTGTTTAAACACTGATTTAAAAACTCGTAAGTCATTTATAAATTCGATTTCGAACCTATTTTGTTCAGGTCTATCATAAAACGAGATGAATTTCTTGCTTTCTGAAATCATAGATTATCTCTTTTTAACATGTTTTCTACTCTAGTGCTAGAATTCGTTATTTTTGTGAGTAGCGTAGCCAGTAGACTATTCATAGTTTATTTAGTGTAGAAATCATAACTTATAAATAGCGTTTTCTTTATATAGTTTGAATCACAATATGAATTTGAACTATAATTTGGTAAAATATATAGCAATATTTCCTTTCCAACAGTTGTTTGGTAAGGAATTGTTGCCACCAAGACTTAGGAATAAATTAAATCAGTAGTCAGTACCAGCTTGACAACTTTAGAAAAGAAATTTCAGTTCCAATTTGTCAGTTCACACTCTCTATTCATTCAAATACGCAACTATTCAATTCTAATGCATTTATTCTTCCAACATTTTATATTAAAAAAACATACTATTGACTGCCTTGTGTCTATGATACTACAATTACATACACGAGCACAGTTATATTCACAAACACATTTGGTGAAGTTTAGTTTATCGTTTTTGAAAATTAAGCAAGTAAAAATACATACAATTTCATTCTTTCTTGACTAAAACACACAATTTAACATCTACATAACAATAACAACTCGAATACATTTCTTTTTGGTAGAGAATGATTTACATAGACTATAATTCAATTGCTTCTAAATGAAAGGTCATATCTATGACAAAACATGTTCTCGAGTGCTATCGCAGTCAGATTAAAAATATAATTTAAAATTTTATTCATATTAAAAACCCAATTTTTAAATTATTTAAAACCTACAGATAATTTTTTTAAATGATACAATATTTCTTGCGCTTTGAAAAAATCAGAAACCTCATAAAATTTCTGATATTGCAAATATCTGAAAAAGTCAAATTTCAACGACACACGTATTTAGACTACATGAATATTATTGTGACATGGAAATCTTTAATAAAACAGGTTTTATAACTAAAAATACGGATACATAAAACTATAAATTTTGCGTATAAATATTTTTAAAATTTAATTATATTATTGTAACAATAAAAAGTGTAAGTTCAGACCAATACACAAACATTGCAAGTATACAGATTGGTAACAGTTAATAGTCAGCAGCTTCAAACACTTTTTGAGTTTCTTCATTAATAATAAACGCACACAGAAGTAGGTAAAGCAAATATTTAACTAGATAAGCGTCATAATTTATGCTAAGATGTTTAATGACATACTTTATTGTCAAAAGCGTTATTTCTGAACACATATCATTCATTTGAGACGTAACACATAACCCATAACTTTCACAATATTGTTTTGTCTGATCAGCCATCGGAAAAAAGCTTCGGCCAAAGTGACGCAGTTCCCACTTAACTTATCACTTTGATTTTGATACTGGCAACGTAAGTTGGTCGATAAATTTCAAAAATGACCTTCCTCTTTGGCAATCGATCACAAACGCACACTTTTTAAACAATTCACTTACACCATCTAAATTCAGTAATCACTTATAAGATATACAAGAGTTTTTACATGGCACTGAAGTGAGATCAGCTGATGGACAATCGACAATGTAATAGGCAAATTTTCAAACTGATAATGCATTTCAATTTGTGTAGTATTTTTCAATGTTAAATTATGTAATTTTCAAAATTGATCTTGATAAAACTCACCCCACATTATTCCAAAATTTTACTATTAAAAGTCATTTTAAAGATACGGAAAAAAACTCAAATTCTGTCGTTTGTCAACTTTTTGTGATAAAAACTCTTAAACGGATTTCCACACAATTGCGTCCATAGTGATTCAACGTTTATGTCCTATGATAATATTAACAAAACGTACTACAATGAACACAAGTTGTGACCTTTAATGTTGTACAAAACTGCCTCCCATACATTGGTATGAAATTACAAGCTGACGATTGCATTAATTAGACCTAATGTCTCGTATTCTGGCAACGATTCTAATAATTAATGACGAGGGATTAGTAGATGATGGATGAAGATGAAAACACTATGTGACATCCATGTCCGATCCATAATTCAAACGAAGGACCTTTGGGTACAGAGTTAAAACAGAGCGTCAACGCTGTCTTTCTAAAGCATCGTAGTCAAACCTTTGATTATATAGGTATGATAGAGGCCTCACGCCAATGGCTGTCTGTCTAACTCTAAAGCATCGTACTCGACCAGCATAAACCGATTGGTGTAAGGTGACGGACAAACAGCATCTACAGCTTTGACACTCTACCCAACGTGTAGCTTTATACTAAAAGTAAAAGGTAGCATGCAGGAAGCATGGTTTACCAACTAACCCCCCCCCCCCCCCCCCCCCCCTCCCCAAAAGCTTGGTGCACACGCATTGCCAAGGATAACAAAAAGTGACTAAAGAGCGAACGATCAGCCATTTCCTGTCACAACTGAAACTAGAACTAGAATGAATACGACAACAGTAAATTTCGTCTGATTGGTTCTCGCAGAAGCATCTAGTTTCTTATTGGATGGACTAGAATCTGGATCAGGATAAGGCTAGCAGTTAAAAGTTGGATCAGGATGAGGCTAGAAGTTAAAAGTTGGATCAGGATAAGGTTAAAAGTTAAAAGTTGGATCAGGATAAAGCTAGAAGTTAAAAGTTGGATCAGGATAAGGTTAGAAGAAAAAATTGTTTATGATTTTTAGCCATAGCGCTAGTGCTAGCTTTGTCACTATCTGAAGATCCGTGAGAACTTTGGTACACATGACTTAGTTCAAAGTTCAGTTTCTAGCAATAATCCTTAGCAAAGTGTGCACTGTACACACATATCGCCAGAGAACACATCTGCGCGCTATCTAGCGGTGGACACGGGAAGTTAAGAAGCTCGTTGTTTGATGTGACTGACAACTCAAGGTTGTAGTTTTCTCGAGGGGTCTATGCGTTGATACTAGATTGCTCCTTTGGCAGCCAGAGCGGTTGGTTCTTGAGTTTCCCGCCGCACAGCGTGACGACTGTCATAATAGCAAAGATGGCGCCCAAAACTATGAAGTAGCCACCGTAGACCATGAACTGGGAACAAATCAAATTGTTGTAATGTTGAGGTAACGGTAAGAGGTACTTAAAATATAAAAAAGCAAATTTTTTCATTTTTTGTAAAATATCAAGATCTGTACCCAACATTTAAGAAGTAAGAACATATTAACATGTTTTCGTAGATAGATCTTTCCTGTTGCTTTAAGAACCACATGACAGCGTTGCTGGTTGTGAACTTTGTTCGGAGTTTCGAAAAGATCATACTCCTCATTTCCAGAAACTCAAATCCCTACCTCCTTTCTATGAGATATTCAGCTATTGGGTCCCGGTAAAAAGGAGGTAGTGAACCGAGTTCCCAAAGACGTCAACAAAGTTCACGACCAGCAACGCAGTCACGCTTTCATTAAAGCATACTGAAAAGATATTATGTATGTAGTCAAGGTACCACTCTTCCAGGGCCCATATAAGTGTGCAGTTGGACACATTTTGCGAAGTTGGGAATATCACTTGTGCAGTTGGAAATCTCGTTTTGCGCAGCGGATAAATGCTTCCAAAGCCAGGATTTAAAATTTGAGTTTACATTTCAACAAGTTATTACTAACATCTTACCGTATTTGTGTGTGTTTGTCAGAAAACTTAAATTAGAACTTAAATTTAAAGTACTAATTTATTCTGGTTAACAACCATCATCAGATTAGGAATATTTTTGGAATTTCCAGTCCAGTTTGTGCAGTTGGAAAAAATCCTTAATATAAGCTCTGCACTCTTCCTCGCGTTTTTAACATCACTTAGGAGATATTGAGTATCGACGATGCATTTGTCCTCTAGCCTAACATTAAATTGAGTGGTGGTTGATTAAAATGGCGGCAACAATAAAAAACGGTGGTTGGTTAACAACAAAAATTCTGTAACAATTAC
The DNA here is from genome assembly GCA_945910005.1 of Isoperla grammatica. Taxonomy (NCBI): domain Eukaryota; kingdom Metazoa; phylum Arthropoda; class Insecta; order Plecoptera; family Perlodidae; genus Isoperla; species Isoperla grammatica. Next base: position 7,447,955 of record OX246748.1, read on the forward strand.
CTGAGGTCTGATGCCGAGGGCTAGCCCCCCCTCCCCGGCCACAGCGACCGTTAGAACCGTCTGAAGGACGAGGGCAAAGAACGTATTGACTCCGAATATCAGCCCGTACGAGTCTTCGTTGATGTGTTTAGCCACCTCGGCACTGGAACAACACAAATAGAACAGTTAGAACGTTTGTCGATGGTGGACAAAGACGGCCATTCAAGTGTTACATCTGTGACACCGGCACCTTAATATAAATAAAAAAATAAAATCACATTTAGAGTCCATCCACTCAGTAACTAAACTGATTTGCAGTGGGGGACTTTAATTGAAAGTGACTAAACCAACCCGTAGGCTTCAAACACCATCGACGAGTGAGCGATAACCAATCAAAGATCGATATTTCAAATACGAAACATATGAATCAGTGATTGGACAGTGCAAACACCTGCGGACAAATGCCAGAATCAACCAGGCCGATTCAGAACAACTTTGAATTTATTGAGTGCTTCGTTGCTAGGACGGCTCCAAAGTCACCGTTTACTCATTCCTAAGACAAGAAGTAATGGTACTGAATCCACATTAGAAGTAAAAAAAACTTCTGCCTGAAGCGGAATAAATATGTTGTGTGCTGCAACATTTCAAAACTGAAATGCATTTCTTATCAGTTTTTACCGATCCCTGAGAATCGAAGATATGAAATAACTTGAAAGGGGACCTAAGATCTACTAAAAAAAGTTCTTGTATATTTCTTTCTCTTTAATGCTGAACACTGGCCTTAATAGAAAAAGGTACTCTCAATATTGAGAACGTTACACAACGTGTAACAATTTACAGAATAAAAAACTCGATTGAAAATGTTTCAAATGTTTTAATCCCCGGCGCTTACTTGATAATTGTGAACATGGTGTGGTAAACGACCCCGAAGACGATGTACGCCAAGTACGACACCCAAATGTCGACAGCATATGAGGCCGCGATGAGGGAAGCTCCCAACATCAATGAAGAGACAGCCAGGGTTGACTCTCCAAACACTTCCCAGTTGACTCGTAGGAAGCCGCTAGCGAACGAAGCTGCCGCCCCTGCAATGTACGAGAGAGTCAAACATCACTCTATCAAGGTCACAAGGTCACCTAAACCCCTTAGAGAAGGCAGTAAGGGTTGATTCTCCAAACACTTCCCAGTTGACTCGTAGGAAGCCGCTAGCGAACGAAGCTGCCGCCCCTACAATGCACGAGAGATACTCACTCTATCAAGGTCACAAGGTCATCTAAACCCCTTAGAGAACGCAGTAAGGGTTGATTCTCCAAACACTTGCCAGTTGACTCGTAGGAAGCCGCTAGCGAACGAAGCTGCCGCCCCTGCAATGTACGAGAGAAACATCACTCTATCAAGGTCACAAGGTCATCTAAACACCATAGAGAAGACAGCCAGGGTTGATCCTCCAAACACTTGCCAGTTGTCTCGTAGGAAGTCCCTGGAAAGAGAGCCTAACTTCATACTCTACAAAGGCACCAAATAGGATACCTATCATAGGAACCCTAGCCCCAAGGTCCTTTAAGGGGACCCATCCGTCGCAAATTTCAAAATTACGTGTTTTTTGTTTTGTTTTGCTAATTCAAGCGTCTTTGTCTCCTGAACTCAATGATACCATTTGTTTGGCCATAGAGTGATAGCTTAACTCACAGTTATCTTTTAAAGACACGTAAGCGTAAGCATAACTTCAATATCTGGTCTTTTTCAGCGCAAATGGCTGCAGCTTAAAGCAGTGTGGGCCCCCCCCCCCCCCCCCCCCCACCCCTCAACATACTGCCATACTGCAATGAAGAAGTAGTGCTTTAGGCTGGAATTCATAGTCGGCCCCTACACAGGGGCGCCCATTGTTGCTATAGATTTGTTTTGTTTATGGGAAATAACATGGAAACAATTGTTACCTTGGAAACAATTGTTACCTTGGTAACAATGGGCGCCCCTAGGTGTAGGGGCCGACTATGAATTCCAACCTTAGTCTACATATATGCCCATTCCCCAAAGCTCTCAGGCTGTTTGACATTTAAAAAAAAAAAAAAAGTTTTAATTTTTTTTTTTTTTTTTTTTTTAATTTCGAAATATTAAAATATTTTAATATGTTCTATGATTTTCATATAAACTTTACTTTTATCTTGATGTGTTTAAAATTTTAACTGATTTGGTTGCACCAGTTAAGAAAGGGAGCGGCGATATGATGGTAGCCCCTAAAACAGATGAAAAATCTATGTCCCACTTCAAACTGGATTATCTCAGAACATTTTTTTTTTGTGCTACGGTACATTTATCTAGAGAATAACCAAACAGAATTTCATGATTTTTTTTGGAGCATGTAAATACAACTGTTTTACAGAAACGCAGCACAGGAAATTGTGATAAACGTCTTCAAAGTATTTTTTCTATTGTCGTTCGTATTAGGAAATGTCAATATTTTGATCAAAATTACTGCCAATTGTAAAAAAATTGCAACTTTTAAACCAAACTAAAATATAAATTTTTTTTCCGCTGCGATTTGTTAAAATAGATGTGTCTAAAAGAGTTGTAAATATCAGCCTCCTTAGGCTAGCCATATCTTCAGAAAAGGTACCGAAAGTTGGCTAATTTAACATTGCTAGTATAGGGACGGATGGGTCCCCTTAAATCCCCTGTTGGGATCCCGTCAAATATTATCTGGTGTTCAACGACGTACTCTACAACGTATGACGTCGGAGAGTGATTGAAGGACAGAAACAATTGGGAGGAGTACATGGAAAGGTGACGATATCAATTGGTTCAATTTGCGATCACGAAAGCGCAGCGTCGTCTATCTGTCCTTCTGTAGTTCTACTATTTAAAGTAAGTGTAATGTAAACTGTAAAATGCAAATAAATTACTATTTACTAAAAAAATATATATATATATATCTACGCTCAACCATGTTGGGTAGGTACATATCTGGCTCGACATCCCACTATTTCCTAAAAACAAATTGTAAATTAAAGGAGCTTGTTTGTACTTGATACCCATTTCTAAACCCTACGACACTGATGCGTTTCTTTATTTTTGGTTTAATCACGCTCTCAACAGCATGACCATAAGAGGTTAACTGAAAAAGTAATTTTATGCATCACCATTAAAATACCTCAATTGTTAAACTAAAGAATGTACAAGAATTAGCATATTTTGACAGGTTTCTGCCAACTTTTACATTTTCACATGTCTTAGAAGCGGTTTTTGCCAAGTCCTGCTTGTCGATAACAAAACAAAAGTTAAGACGAACCAGAGGCTATAAAAGAGACTGGTCTGTCAAATGTTATATAACTTCTTACATAACAAACATGTCGAATAAATTAGATTCGCCATTATCCTAAACGGGCTGCATCAAAATTCATTGTTGTTGCATATAAAGATTTTATCTTGTGTTCTAACCTGTTTTGAAAAAACTTGATCAAATAGCCATTTGAATGCTTAGTTCTGTTTTAATACGTGATCGGTATAAAGAATGCTCGTTCAAACGGCTGCCAAGAAAAACATTACTTTGTCATTGAAATGTCATATATTTAACTCTTTATTGACAACTTTTAACGTGTTGTGTGATGTCTTATGACTTGGAACTAATATTTATCTGTCCGATAATTCACTTTCAAAGATTGATTTGGCCTATTGGTTGTTTGCTTTGGTGAATTCAAGTAAGGGGACAGTTAACACAAAGTAAATCGTGCATTCATCCCTCCAACTAACTTAAATACAAAGTGAATCGTGCATTGATCTCACTAACTAACTTAAATGCAAAGTAAATCGTGCATTGATCTCACTAACTAACTTAAATGCAAAGTAAATCGTGCATTGATCTCACTAACTAGCTTAAATGCAAAGTAAATCGTGCATTGATCTCACCAACTAACTTAAATACAAAGTAGATTGTGTGATCTCTCCAGCTAACTTAAATACAAAGTAAATCGTGCATTGATCTCACCAACTAACTTAAATACAAAGTAAATCGTGCATTGATCTCTCCAGCTAACTTAAATACAAAGTAAATCGTGCATTGATCTCACCAACTTACTTAAATGCAAAGTAAATCGTGCATTGATCTCACTAACTGACTTAAATGCAAAGTAAATCGTGCATTGATCTCACTAACCACCCAACTTAAATACAAAGTAAATCGTGCATTGATCTCTCCAGCTAACTTAAATACAAAGTAAATCGTGTATTGATCTCTCCAGCTAACTTAAATACAAAGTAAATCGTGCATTGAACTCTCCAGCTAACTTAAATACAAAGTAAAGCGTGCATTGATCTCTCCAACTAACTTAAATACAAAGTAGATCGTGCATTGATCTCACCGACTAACTTAAATACAAAGTAAATCGTGCATTGATCTCACCAACTAACTTAAATACAAAGTAAATCATGCATTGATCACTGTTATAGTTATGGCAATGTAACTGTGCAAACGGCAAAGTATTACTAATTTACTAATAGTACACTACTCTCACCTATGATAGTGTAAATAGCTTCAACTCCTCCGTTGAACATTGACTGTAGTTCTTCCTGTGTCCCTCCAGCCTCTACCACAATGTTTTCCCATAAGACTTGAATGTAGAAGTAACCCTGAAAGAACGGGTCTTGTAAATCGTGTAGACAGAGAAACGATACAACAATATTAAGTACATACTACTAAAGAGTTAACCAATCAATCCCCATTCAATAGATTTTGGAGACTTAAAACATGTTGCAAAATTTAAGTGGTTTTTGCTAGTTCAAACCAACTCTTAGGGCATATTTCCAAGAAAATTAGCTTGCTAAATATGAAAAAGTTTTGGCAAAGATGCAATGAATATATAGATAACTATGCTAGAAGCAGGTTTTTAAACATATAAATAAACATCATTTTAAGACGACCCCGCTTATTCCGCATAAATAAAGAAATAACAAACATATATTCAGTGCTCTTGTATAGCGAGGTTCATAACTATACATTCATACATTAAATCAGACAAGTTAGCTACAAGAAAAGAACCCATCTTGACCAGTTTAACTGGTCAACATTTATAATGGTCATGTTTGTAAATTTCATTTTGTATTATCAGCTGGGCAGGTTTCCACTTGTTTCGAGCTCTGCGTTTAAAACAATGCTATTTGTTGAATATTTCCATAGCCTACCTGGTTGAATCCACACATAGCCAACGCCCACCATATGGAACACTTGACGATGTACCAGTTGGTGTAGGCATCTTTGAAGTCTCTCCACAACAGCTGACAAGCTCGGGCGCACTTGTTGCAAAACGTCATCTCGTTTTGACTGGGCAACACTTGAGTGGTCGTCCCATTATATGGGCCGTGGCCTTCTTTCAAGGCTTCCTTCTCTAAGGCGTCGATCTCGTCACGAGGTAGGCCTACTTGGATGGCTTTTGGGTCTCGGGCATTGAAGTAAATACTCCCTTCGACTCCCGGTAGGAAGAATGCCCAGATTGTTGCCACGAACAGAGCTGAAACATTTCACACAAAAATATATATATTTTATTTTTAAGTGTATATACACACACAAAAAACGAGTGGACATTTTACCATTCATAATGTGCACCACACAGTTACTTGAAATTGAGACTGAAATTAAATTAAAAATGAAATTCCTTGTCATTCAGTATACTTTGGGAGCCCCTAGGTTACAATTATTACAGAAAATCTTTATCTAAATAAATCCATTTGCTAACCAAAAACACAGTTTTTTTGTTTATTATCATCCCAGCCCTCTGGCTTCCCAGCCCTCTGGCTTATACTTGTCTTCTTTCATGTGCTCTAAACGGCCCAGCCCGGGAGAGCGTTCCAGCAAAGTTCAATACTGTACTATTGTATCTAGTAAGTATGTAAATACTTTGAATCAAACTTAAAATTACATTTTTTTAATCTTAAAATGTTGTACTTTTTAAATTGATTTCCTCTGTGTTTACCTGCCCCTGTTAGGAAGTTGAGTTCGTAGTAGTCCATGAGTCCTGTGGAGACCATGACCTGCCCCATGACACTGGCAGAGAAGCGGCCCAATAGGAAGGCAGTTTGAGTGTAGCTAGTGACCTTCTGGTAGTGTTTCTTATCCACTTTGGCGTAGATATAGGTGAAGTAGGCGATCTCAGTAGCGAAGAAGGATCCCACAAAGAAACTCATTAACTGCGGGAGACAAACCAGACACGTATAAGTTGGGTTTTACGTCCCACATGTATGAAACTTGGCTAATCGAGACGATTAGTGGGTGAAATATAAAGACGAAGGTCTTTGGAGAAGAGGGGTAGGAGAGCGGGAAGGAAAGTGAAACGGGAAGAAAAGGGAAAGGGGAGGACGTGGACTGCTTTTCGTTTAGTTTCTCCACCTCGACCTGTCCGGCTAGGCAGACCCTACCAAAGGTATACGCTAATGTCGGCATTAACAAAGCACGCAAACCGGCCTACCACGATAAGGTAGCAACTCTGGGCAGGTTGGAGACTCAAGATACTTAGAGATTCAAGCTAACACATAGCGCTGCTAAACAACCTCCTTATAGAGACATCGATGTTTTAACAATAAAACAACAATGAACAGTTAACAGCTTAGCTTAGGGTTGCCAACTATTGAATATGAAAATACGGGAATTTTAAAATTGATGTGGAATGTAGAGGGAAAGAGGACGGCGATGTCCCAGTTGCCCAAGGCCAAATCGCCGCAGGCGCAAAAAAAGTTTTCCTATAATAGACGTTAGATCCCAGAAAATGAGTTTAGGGATTTAATATTAACTTTGCAGGTGTAATTTTCTCATTCAATTAATGTTTAATTTGGGTGGGTAAACGGAATTAATATGTATTGATTAAGCTGGTTACCTTCTACATTTTGTCAAGCTATTTTGCATCAGCTTTATATCTCGTTTTAAACAATTATAAAATGTTTGACACGAAAGTGAGAATAAATAGGCCTACCAACAACTTGTAACTCGGCTGGGTGATTTGTTTCTATTGCCTAACCATTTTATGTTACATTAATAATGAAATAATTGTCTCAACATTAGACTTTAAGTTCAAAATGCTCAAATGCTGAAAACTGTGTACTGTTGTTAGTAGGCGGAAGTTAAGGAAATATGTGTTTTAAAACAAATTGTGAAAATACGGGAAAACTGATTCCCGTTTAAAGTTGATACGGGAAGCGGGAAATCACAGTGGTAAACGGGATTTTTCGGGAAATACGGGAGAGTTGGCAACCCTAGCTAAGCTCCTCCTCGTATTGGTTTGTGTTATTTCTACCAGTGCATCTAGTCTATTGGGAGTAACCATATTTGTGCCAAAACTACGTATGTTTACCTCAGACTGGCAGTTCATTGATGAAGTGTTTCAGATGGCGTTTGGTTGAATGTTCACTGTATTTTTAACTAATTTTAAACTGAGATAAAATTGCCAAACATATCGTTAAAACGTTAACGATGTAGGTATACAATACATCCCACTTTACCGACGTCATGCAGAGATCATTCTAAGCCGAGGCTTGAACAAGTTTGATTGGCTGCCAGCGAAGAAGCTCTTTCGTAGAAGACGATACAGGAGTTGAGGTTTTCATTAAGATGTAGTGGTATCAAGGCAAGGGCAAGTGCAATGTCATTGCATTGAAATTCAATACGCAACGTCATCGACCGGTTACTTTTCTTGCATTAGGACGTGCCAAGTATTAATTACTTTTATGAGATGTGATCTTGATCACTGTCTGTCTGTCTGTCTGTCTGTCTGTCTGTCTGTCTGTCTGTCTGTCTGTCTGTCTGTCTGTCTGTCTGTCTGTCTGTCTGTCTGTCTGTCTGTCTGTCTGTCTGTCTGTCTGTCTGTCTGTCTGTCTGTCTGTCTGTCTGTCTGTCTGTCTGTCTGTCTGTCTGTCTGTCTGTCTGTCTGTCTGTCTGTCTGTCTGTCTGTCTGTCTGTCTGTCTGTCTGTCTGTCTGTCTGTCTGTCTGTCTGTCTGTCTGTCTGTCTGTCTGTCTGTCTGTCTGTCTGTCTGTCTGTCTGTCTGTCTGTCTGTCTGTCTGTCTGTCTGTCTGTCTGTCTGTCTGTCTGTCTGTCTGTCTGTCTGTCTGTCTGTCTGTCTGTCTGTCTGTCTGTCTGTCTGTCTGTCTGTCTGTCTGTCTGTCTGTCTGTCTGTCTGTCTGTCTGTCTGTCTGTCTGTCTGTCTGTCTGTCTGTCTGTCTGTCTGTCTGTCTGTCTGTCTGTCTGTCTGTCTGTCTGTCTGTCTGTCTGTCTGTCTGTCTGTCTGTCTGTCTGTCTGTCTGTCTGTCTGTCTGTCTGTCTGTCTGTCTGTCTGTCTGTCTGTCTGTCTGTCTGTCTGTCTGTCTGTCTGTCTGTCTGTCTGTCTGTCTGTCTGTCTGTCTGTCTGTCTGTCTGTCTGTCTGTCTGTCTGTCTGTCTGTCTGTCTGTCTGTCTGTCTGTCTGTCTGTCTGTCTGTCTGTCTGTCTGTCTGTCTGTCTGTCTGTCTGTCTGTCTGTCTGTCTGTCTGTCTGTCTGTCTGTCTGTCTGTCTGTCTGTCTGTCTGTCTGTCTGTCTGTCTGTCTGTCTGTCTGTCTGTCTGTCTGTCTGTCTGTGTCTATCCCTCTCATACACTCATCTACTCGTGTCCTGACATATACCGGTGTTTGATGACCAATTCAAGTTCACATCGTCAACACAGAGGACAGAATGCACGAGAAAGTCTTTACCACGATAAATAAGTAGATGTATCAACGTACATTACTATAAAACTACTTCTACTACTATAAATTATATACATAATCCTTAAAATTTTGTTTAAGTAATTAATTTTTATCAAGAAAATATTTATTTGAAATATATATCGGTAACAGGGCAAAGCCCCACCAGTAACGTATAGTAAAAATAAAAATCAAGTACATGCACAACATAGGCTACATGCACAAGAAATATACACAAAATCACAAAAACATAAAAAAACAAAAAAACTTGACAGTGAAACTGCCAAAGTCAACCTTAAAATTAAAACATAAACACAAACACAAATTTACACACATTCCCGCATTACATTCTTGAACGAACTCAATGATATATTAAACGGATCAAGCTCTGAAGGAGCCATATCATTGTAAACTTGCTGAACACGATTCAGGCATTTAGTTTACAGTCTAACAGTTTTATTGTTTTTATTGTCCATAATCATTGCTAATGTAGGGGGGCGAAAATGATCGCCAAAGCGTTCCCCGATTAAAACGATCTTATTTTGTTGTCACTATAGCGAGAACAATGTACTCACAAGTTCTGGTGTTAATAAAAAATAAAAAAATATATGCAATAAAATAAACTCTCCTTTCTTCCTCCTCTATATCTGGGGCTATATAGGATGTTGAGTGGTTTGAACTTACCTGCATTGAGGCGACATTGTTGCCAAGCACAAGTAGGAACAGTGACAGAAACCCTGAGAGGCCCTCAAGTATAATCACTAGTTTGTAACGCAGTATGTCAGTCACTAGGAAGACTAGAACCAGCTGAGACAGATACGAGTAGGTGATCACAGGGTAGATCTGCTGGTTCACCTGTTGCACAAACACACATTGTAAGTACATACGAGGAGTATATTTATGTATTTCTAAACTAAAAACAGCCTGGGCGTTTAAGAAATTAAAAAAGGTGAAATTAAACGGCAGAAATTTCTTATCTAGCTATGTAATTACTAGATCAATGCCCATACTATAGGTCGATCTACACAAATCAGTTTTTATTATATTTTACATGTTTAACTTCATGATTTAAAACAAATTTTACTATAATTTAGTACAAAGGGTGCTTGTCACATATCTTTATGGTCGTAGTTGTACGTAATAAGCGTGAGGCAATAGGGTTGAAAAAGATTCTGCTAAATAGGCAATGATATGTTTGTATAGTATGAAGTATTACTTATTTTTTTGTGCTTATGAGTATTACTTTTTCCTTGGACTGTCTGTTTGTGTCAAAATAAATACTTTTCATGTGTGACTGGTCAGTCTGACCACAAGGAATTTTTTTTCGGGCTTCCCAAATTAAATTTCCAGTTTGATTTTCTGTACACTTCAAACATTTATATATATTTCGTATGTTCATAAATATTATTTTTGTACTTTTTGGTGGATTTATTTTGGGAATAAATCGATTATAAATTGAATTGAATTGATTAATATGAGAAGCAGCAACATATCTGTTTACCTGTATGTCTGTGTAGTTGTGCCATGGCCCGGTCAGGTACTGAGTAATGTAAGGTTCCGATGGGCGGAACTCCTTAAGGAACCCGAAGACGCAGAGAATCAGCGAAGTCTTTACCCAGGGTTCCATGTTGGCGTGACTTCGTTCTAAGACCTGAATAAACGAGACAAAGTCATGAGTACATAGAAATAATACTTTTGTTTTGTAGGAATCCCTGCTTGTACAGTTATTCTATCAATAACAGGAAATAAACAACATTATATTTAGAATAATTCGAACTATAGGTGGTTCCGAAACTCCGGAGAAACAAGACTCAAAGGGCTACTTAGCCGTCGCATCCTTTTTATACACAAGTATGGTATCAAGTGGTGAAAGTCGTTAAATACTTACCCCCCTGCTGTTGTGTTAAACAATACTGCCGGGTCTGTACTGTGGTATCAAACTAGAAGTTATTGTAATGTTTAACTCACTCATTGTTATCGCTTTTCTTACCTAGCTCGGTTCATTTCCGGGTAGATATTAATTTTTAAGACTATCGTGTGGTGTTAATTTCCTGTATATTATCAGTGTATAACAAACGATACATAGCTTATATAGTCGCTCTGAAGTCACGAGAAAATGCAAGGAACTATAATATAATCTTTGCCGGAAAAACCTTGCAATTCCATCTATTACGATTAATAATAAAACTGGGAAAATCATTTGTTGAATTTTTTGTCTAAGAATGTATGAACGGTGTTTTGGGGGAAATTTTTCTTATTTTAATGATGATGATATTTTGGTGTTGAATCTCGCTCTAAATGCATTATTTGATACATTTAAAAAGGTCACTCCGTCAACGCGGAGCGTTTTTCTAGTTTATTAAATTTTGTATTCGTCGTCTTGTTATGGAATAACAATGTTACAACAATGTTCGCCGCACCTACAGACGTAACAAGCCGTGTATAAATCATCGTGAACATAAAACGTGCAACACGTAAGGAGAGCTGTTTACGTTTTTACGTGAATATGAGAGAAGTTGATGAACGGGAAAGGATTGTATTTGTAAACGTCCTTCTAGCAAATTTAACTCTATAAATCAATATGTATAGTTTATATGGAGATGTGGTCGTAAGAGCATTGTTCCAGCTAGACAGTTCACTATACACGCATACACATACATTCTAAGGATTATGACTGCAAGAAGTGTTTCAGCGGTAAGACGCAAGACTTTAATTAATTTGGGAGGGGAGATTCTGGGCCACCGACAATCTTGACTGAAGGGATTTTCCGAGGTTTTCCTCGCTCGTTAAGACGAATTCTGGGATTGAGTCCAACTAACAGCCCTCGGACATTCCTTCTCTACCATCCAAACACCCTACCATGCCTAGTTAAGAAGGGTACATCACGAAAACTGGTGTGTACCCTATAACAGTTATTCCAAAGACAAGTTAATATACTATTAATAAATATATACAAAATATAAATAAATAGAAACAAAACGAAATAAGTGATGATAAGCGGAAGGCCGGATTAGTTGAAACTTTTCTTATCCTGTATGTAGAGACATGAAGCCAGTTACCCACGCCCAGTTTTGCATAACCAACTTTGCTTGCGCATGCCAAATTGTTGTTGTTGTAGCTGTAGATTTTGTTTTGTACGAGCCAGTAAGTTGGCATGAAACTAAGTCACAAATTTCTTGAAAATCTGAGCTCATGATCCAACAAATTTGAGAGAAGTTGGAACGATTGAGAGGTACGGACAGACCCTTCATACATTATCTTAATGTCGTAACTGGAAAGATGTGATACTTCCTGCAGTTTGATAAGAATGCCCTTGAGGTCAGCAGGAAAGTGTAAATAAATAATATACTTTCCTCGTGCTTTATTGTTCCGCGAACGATGAACGCAATATCACACCTACTCTACACAAGAACCTTTATAACTAAAGTAATAATAATTATTCAATATGTATAATTATTGATGAGCACAACAAGATACAATGCTTGCATTGCATGAATAAGTGATTTTTCTTGTTTGTATTTGCTTTACTGGCTCGACTGGAATTGGCACTTTGACTAGATCGATGATATGATAAAAAAGATAAGTTTTTAAGATAAGATAAGATAAGTTTTTATTCAGTCTTTTTTTTTTTTTTTTTTTTTTTTGTACATAAATAAGATAGTATTTAATATAATAATATTAAATTTGTTATAATTTGAGTATACATGTACTATATGTTTAAGTAATTAGTAAAGATAAAGTAAAGTAAAGTAATAATAAAGTAAAGATATTGACAGTATAAAGATCTGAAAACCCACATAGGTGCGTGTGCACGTGTGCGTGGGAAAGGAGGTAGTTTACAGTTTAATGAGGGAATGACGGGGGATATCGAGACTTGTGTTCTGTGTGATTACTGATTATGGTTGTTCTGATTTTAAAACTATTTATTATTTCTTTTTATAGGAATTTCTTAATTATGATGGTTTTGGTCCTAAATCTAATTCTTCTTTCTTTCTTGTTTTTTTTTTTTTTTTTTTTTTTTTTTTCTGATTAGATGGCATTTTAAATTTTAAATTTTGCTAGTGAGTTAGTTTAATTAAGTTAGTGCAGAAATAGCAGTCTTTTGCTATTAGCCATTTGTGGAGATTTCTTTTAAATTTATTTAAGTTATTAGATGCTTTAATATAATCTGGTAGTGAGTTATAGACCCTGGGACCTAGGTAGCTATATTGCCTGAGTCCAAACGATGTATTTTTCCTGGGTAATATTAATTTGTTCTGTGTTGCCGATCTAGTCGTGTGTATATGTGATGTTATCGTGGATTTGTTTGTATTTTTATGTTGGTGAATCGATAGGAATTTAATGAAGATTTTTCTTATATCGTAAATTTGGCTGTTTTGGAAGGTATCTATTGTGGGGTACCGGGATGGTTTGTTAAGCATTATTTTTAATATCTTTTTTTGTAGAGTATGCAGTGGTTTTAGGTGAGTTTCAAGTGCATTTCCCCAGGCTAGTATTCCATACTGTAAGTATGATTGTACAAGGCTATAGTAGACAATTTTTAGAGAGTGAAAGCTAATTATGTTTCTGAGTCTATTGAATTTGTAGGCTATTTTTCTTATCTTTTTTATAGTTTCTTGGATGTGGGTTTTCCATTTAAGGGCACTATCAATTGTCATACCAAGATATTTGGTTGTTAAAACTGTTTTTAGTTCATAGCAGTTACAAATTGATTCTGTCTGTGAATTTACCTTAGTATTAGTATTGCAAGATGCATTGTGGATTTTGATCGGTCTTTGTTCATTGTGTTTTAGCGGGTAGAGAGAGAAAAATAAACAGACAGTTTTATCGAGATTAAGCGTTAATAGATTCTCTTGTAGTGATATTTTTATTTCTTTTAAGCCCGCTTCAATTTTTTCGTGAAGAGCTTCATGTGTGATATCGCTAAAGATTATTACAGTGTCATCTGCATATGTGATTATTTTTCCTCCCACTTTGAGATTGCATATATCGTTTATATATATTAGGAATAAGATTGGTCCTAATACTGTCCCTTGTGGGACCCCGCATTTTAGTGTTGTGGGATTACTAAGTTGGTTTCCGATAATAACTCTCTGTTTTCTATCTGTTAGGTAATTTTTTAATAAGTTTAAAGCAATTCCACGGATACCCATATCTTGTAATTTTTCAATTAATTTGTCATGGTGAACAGTATCGAAGGCCTTAGCAAGATCAAGGAAAACTGCTGCTGTTTTTATTGATTTGTCAAGATTATTTGAGACTTCGTTTGTTAGTTCTAATATTGCATCTTGTGTACTCAGGTTATTTCTGAAGCCATATTGCGCTGGTGAGATCTGTTTGTGCTTTTCCAAGAAATTGACTAATCTATGTTTGATACATTTCTCAAATAATTTAGCAAAATGATTAAGTAGGGAGATTGGTCGGTAGTTTGTTGTTTTTAGCTTGTCGCTTCCTTTAAAAATGGGTTTGATAGTAGCTGTTTTTAGTGGATTCGGAAATATACCAGTAGTTAGACTAAGATTGAAAATGTGTGTAAGAGGCGTTATTATGTGAGTTTTTATTTTTTTTATGGTTTTGACATTTATTTGGTCAGGACCACAAGCTGAGTTTTCTCTCAGTTCAGAGATATATTTTATAATTTCCGAATTTTCGATAGGGTTGAAGAAAATTGATGGGATGTTTTTCTTATTATGCCTATTAATTTTAGGTACATTTGGTAAAGCGTTTATTGTTTGATCTTGCCTAGATTTGGCATTTAATTCCGGTCCTATATTTGTGAAGTAGTCTACAAATGCATTTGAAATAGTTTTTGGGTTTGCTGATTTTTTAGTGTGTAGTTCGTCAATATATATTTCTTTTATTTCTCCAAGATTTCGTGCTTTAGTCTGGGTAATTTCGTTTATTATTTTCCACATTTGTTTTGGGTTGTTATCCGAGTTATTAATTTTATCCTTATAGTACTGGTTGCGTGCTCTCTGTATAAGAGAGGTAAGTAAGTTTCTGAAGGCAATGTATCGTTTTTTGAAGATGAGATTCTCTGGTAAGTCATGTTCTAATCGGTGTTTTGCATCTATTTTGACCTGTCGGCTCATTGCGTCTCGTTTCCTAATTGATGTAATTATTCCATTGGTTATCCAAGGTTTAAGTTTCTTAAATTTACTTCTAGTGTTTTGTTTAATTGTGGTAGCATTTAAAATATGTTCGTTTAGTTGAAGTATGAAGTTATCTGTCGCAATTGAGGGGTTATCTTTGATGTTTAGTGTATCGTTCCATGTTTCTGTGTTTAAAGAGCCAATTAAGGAGTGGTAGTCTATTTTTTTCTCTGACCATTGTTCAATCACATCACCTGTCCCTGGTTGTTTTGTGTTCGGAGGTGCTTGCCAGGTAAAGGCTGTTAGATAGTGGTCCGTGATGGAGGTTTGAAGTATTGTGGGTAAATAGTTAAAATCGTTTTTAGAGTTTATGAAAATGTGATCAATGCAAGACGAGCTTCTAGGGGTTACTCTGGTAGGGATGTTTATGCAGGATGTAAAGCCTTGTAGGTAAAGAAGATCAAGATACTCACTCGCTATTTGCATGCAGGGATTATCTAGAATATTAATGTTAATGTCTCCAACTAAAAATTTGTGGTCAGTTGATCTTGGGTTCCATATGTGCTTGTTTAGTTCGAGTTGCGAGATGAAATTCATGGCCTGTCCACTTGGTGATCTGTAAATTGCTGTCACTGAATAGGTTTGCGAGTTCATTGTGAAGAGCAGTGTAGCACCATTGCCTTCCTTAATGTCTAGTGGAGTGATTGAGGTTATGTTCAGTCTTTGATTGTTTACAAAAATGGCAATGCCGTCGAATTTTGTTACTTTAGCATTAAAATAGTACGTGTCATAGCCAGGAATATTGAATTCGGTGGTTTCATACTTGAGGTGAGTCTCACTTAGCACTATTATATCGTATTTGGAGTCAAGTTCACTTAGAAGTATAAGTAGCTGGTTAAAGTGGTCGTCGTTGAGGCTTCTTATATTGAGGTGAAAAATTTTGAAGTTAGGGTTATTTCTGTAAAGGTGGTTGAGTTCTTGCACTGTTTTACAGTTGTGGGTGAATATATCTCGTTCTAACTCTTTGTTTATTTGTAAATCCATGATGTCGTTTGATGTGTTGATTCTTACAGGTGTAGTTCTAGGCCCTAGATCGGATGGTCTCTGACTCGCTGTCTAGGCCATTTGAGGGTCTAGGCCTGGGATCTATAGGCCTAGGCAGGATGGGTTTCGGTGGTTCTGTGGTGACTTTAGGGATATCACTAGATTTGTTGATGTGTATGATCCTCGAATTTTCGTCCTTTCGCAGTTTAACTTTCCCATTCTTCACCCAGGCAAATTTGTAACCATGTTTTTTCATGCTGCGTGCTAGCCAGAACAGGGATTTGTTTTCTGCCGTGAGGTTTTCATTTATATATATTTGTTTGAGTTGTTCTTTATATCCCAATTCCGAAGTGAATAGTTTCACCTTATTTTTTTTTTGCCTGTAGGATGCATTCTCTATCGTTCCTTGAGTAGAACTTAGCAATTATTATTTCATGTTTGTCTCTTTGTCCTGAGGATTCTTGAGAGTTTCTAGTGGGCATCCGATGACAGTATTCAATGTTGTTGACGGTGATGTCAGCTCCAATTGCTCCACAGATGCTCTCGACGATTCTGTAGGGATTTTCATTTTGCGTAGTTGGTACGCCGTGGAATTCTAAATTATAGTTTTTAGAATACTGTTCCATCTGATTAACCCTGTGTTCCAGGTTGGTTACCTTACTTTCCAGACTAGCTTTTTCTTCTTTTAGTTTAGTTATTTCGTTTATAAGAGTAGAGATCTTACTTGTATCTTCTTTTACGCTGTCGTATTGTGTTGACATGAAGTCCATCGAGGCCTTCATTTCAGTCATTAGTTTAAACATTTCGTCCCACGAGATTTTGTTATGTTGTGTTGGTAGTTTGGAGTTGACCCTGGGTTCCTCTCGTGATCCGCTGCTACCTTCAGACCGGTCTTCCGCGATCGCGCACTTAGAACACTTCCAGTTGTCTTCTGGGTTATCCTTTAGGTTCTTAAACTCGTTGTGAGATAAACCCGAGCATTTAAAATGGATCCAGTGCTTACCATACGAGCATAGGATTCGTTTTCCGCCCACGCTAATAGATTCTTTGCAGACACCGCACACACACAATTCTCGTCCACCCGCCATGTTGGAAACGAAGAAGATACGAAGGAAAATAAGAACATGTAGTTAACAGTGACGCAAATAAGGAAAAATAAGTATTATGTAGTAAAGTACCTGGAAGTTCTACACTATAAGATAAAAGAGTTTCAACCCTCATAGTCATAATGTCTTATCTGAGTTTAAAAACTAGGAAATCATCTTTATTATGGTGAAAATTGTTTTGTATCTAGCTAAATACCCCAGGCAGCTGGGGCTCTGCCCCATATCACCATGTTTATTGCTTATTCAGTCCGTAAAAACATTCTAAAACCAATTTCCTTCCCCCAAAATACAATCGTCCTGCATTGACCGCTGAGTAACATATCCTTTAGAAGAAACCACACTTACGGTAGAAGAAACCACAAGAAGAAGAAACTACAAGAAACTACACTAAAGGTAGAAGAAGAAATTACAGGAAACCACACTTAAGGTAGAAGAAACTACAAGAAACCACAGAGAAACAACAAGAAATCACACTAAGCTACAAGAAGAAACCACGCTTAACACTTATGTAGGCCTAGCTTTGAACAAGTTTAGTATTATGCAAGGTTTTAAAAACACTTGTTTAGAATATTTCTTCAGATATAGCAACCCTAATGTATCACAGCTTCTTTCTTAACCGTGTTCAAGCCTAATGATGGTGACATATAACCAAGGTCGATGCACTGCTAGGATTTATATAAGATTCTGAGATGCTAGAGAAGAATATTGATCACCATTCTGAACCTTGACTTTTGTAGTTTACATGCTAGAAAGTTTGTAGAGCCACATTGGCTCAGTTCGATTTATCGATAACGTTCCTCAGGTCTGAATTCACCAAACTTTTTAATCGGCTGATTTACTAATCTCGGATCGGTTACCATGGTTTCAATAAATATTTCATATAAAATGCATGGTAGCTTCTACCAGAACCATTTTTGATCTCCGATTAACAGAAAATCACCGGATTAAAGTTTGGTAGAAGTTGCCCTCAGAGGTAAATCAAATGGGAACAATTTACTTATATTATAAACAATTGACAAATTACATACATTGTGTATAAAATTCCCTGAGTTGTGAACTCTCTGCATTTTAATATACAAAATATAATTCTTAGACTGATATAAAACACATATGTATACAATGAGGAAAAAAGTTTGTTAAACCTATTCGGAAGTCGTAACACGTAAGTCTACCCTCTGTAACAGGGTTTTTGGGGTCTCGGTTAATGCCGCTTTTCCGTAAGTTCCTATCCTGTCGCCTCAGACCCAACGCGCTGGGACGGTGCCTCTTGCTAAATATCAAAACGTCCACCGAATGATTGAAAACACACCTTTTTTTATGAAAATTCAATATGAATTGTTAGATTAATGAAAAATCTTGAATTTCGTCTTTTCGATGAATACGTTTTTCTTTTTCGAGGCCAACATTGAAACAGACATGAAACAAATACTATCGCCGAACTGGCAAGCAAAACAAATCGTACACATACCTTAGTAACTACTTCAAAACAGCTAGATTATGCAGCTAGCTAGATTATGGAGAGCGTAAGATATATATATAAAAAAAAATGAAGCACCTAATACGTATGGGGTTTGGGAGAAGACATAATATGCCGAATTTGTCAAAAAATCCGTTGTAAGTGGGATTTTCCTCCACCAAAATTGTAATATTCATAAAAAAGCTTTGTTCTCAAAAGAGCTTTAAACGTTGTTCATAATTTTAAAAAAATAATAAGGATTATATTCACCTTAAGCTCGTCTTTAACCGACCCATATACCTAATAAGAAATTACCTCTAGTGATGAGTAAGCAAACTTACGTAACGCCCAGTAGTTCAAGGCTGTCTCAATACACGATTTTATTAATGAAAGTAGGGACATAGAATGTAGCTGTGATGACTAGATTGTCTGGGTAATAACTTGCATTAAGTGATGCCCTGAATGGCGTTTCTTTACTCTTCTCGTGTCTTTAACCTTTTCTTTACCATTTATTTCTATTTCTGTTTCTATCACCCTTTTGTAATATTTTCTGTCTTTCGCACTAGTATCTATTTATGTTTCATGTCTATTAAATATTTACTTTTTTACATCCTTATCAACGCACAAAAATGGGTCCGTTTCACGCTCGCTGTTTCAACACAAAATCAACATATTTCTGTCGTACTTTCATATCTTTGTAAATACCGTATTTCGCTTAGTAGTAGTATGTTTGACACGGTAGTGACATATCACTATTTGTATTATATTATTATGTAATTTTAACCGTATAATTTTTTTAAAATTCATTAATGTATTGCTAGAAACATTATAATATATTACACGTTCATAGACTACCATATACGCACATGCGTACAGTTGAGCGCCCTTGGCGGGAATAGTACTGTGAATATTGAATGAATATCGTTTATAGAGTGGAATTGCATATCTTTTCTCTCTCTCTCTCTCTCTCTCTCTCTCTCCCTCTCTCATCAGTGCTACGACCTGCATTCATTGAATTCACAATCACATAATTGCATCAGTGCATTCTACGCGCGTGTGTGTACGCATTTTATTGAGTATGGAGTTGAGACGTGCGTGTTTCCTGTCTGATAATCTTAACTAGCCTATAGGCGTCGTGTTAGCTGATCTAAAACATATAATATAACTAATGAAAAAATACTACAGGCCAATGTAAACTTAAAGATAAATAAATAATGTTATAAATAAGAAATAAAAAAAAATTAGAATAACATAAATAGTAATATTTTTGTAAGGTGATTAGGATTCAAATTATGCCCTGAAAGTGACAAACAGTGTGGTCTTTATATGAATGAAAGCAATTAAACTATAGTTTATTTTTTTTTCGTAGGAAACATGCCCAACGTTAATAGTATGTCCCTTTTCAGGCGAATTATTAATATTTGGAATAACTGGTTTGGGGATAACTTTGGAGAACACTTTATTTGGGATTGCCGGTAGCTGGAAGCGAACCGGCGACCTCCCGAATATTATAGTATCTTGACTTACCGCTGAGCCACCTCTATCGATAAGAAATTCGAGGATGACCTGTAGTAGTTGTTCAACACTATCAGACAGAGAGAATACTAAAAGCTTACATTGCTTCCGATTTCATTGAAGATTTGCAGAGCAAATAAATGTCGGTATATCTAAAGAACACATTTTTTTGTCAATGTTTACAAACTAAAACTACCATTAAGATTCTTTCACCTTATGAATAATAAATAATGATTATACATTAATCCCGTACTTAACTTTACAACTAACTATAAAGTGATCATGATGGCAATGTTATTGTGAACAATGTGAAGTTAAGTCAATTGTTTGCTTGGATAAAGTACCTATTTTATCAAGTTGATGATCTATGAAAAATTAGCAGCGTAGGTACCTAATTACACTTGGGTACATTTTTAGGTCCGTCTAAGGATAATATAATTTTAATATAACAGTAGTTTAGAAACAATTAGGTGAACATAATTTGAATTTAGCATTTTGGATTAAAAATACAATCAGTATTTTAGCCGGTATCGAACCGAAAACCTCCCAAATCAGAGTATCACTCCTTACTACTAAGCCACTACTATCCGTGCAATCATAATCAATCAACGTTAACGAAAATTTCACAATAAGTTCCGGTACAACATTTTCAAATAAGTTACACTAACGGAATACGATAGCGAAATTAAATAAACAAATGTATATATTCGAAGAATAGTAACAATAAAATAAAATCACTAACCTTACAGTGTGCTGCCTCAACTCTTGCCAAAATATTCTGCTAAAAAAATATCAATCCTCGTCTTTTCCCTCACCACACTCACTGTCACCAAGAGTTCGAACCGTTTTGTACCTTTGCTTGTACCGGTCAGTCTTCGAACTGGCTCTCCTCCATGTCTCTGCGACTCTGCCACGACCCCCCCCCCCCCTTCCCCCGCCTAGACTCGGCTCCGCCGCTGTAACACCACTTATACCGGTCAGGCAGGGTGTTCGGTAAAAATGAAGGCATAGGAAATGTAGTGTTGCAGTGAGGAGTATCGTGATCTTGCCCTTGGATTACGTAACACATTGAATGACGGGATGGTAAATTTTAATTCGAGTCACGTGACAAACACTATCGTGGATGGTTGCATACTTGAGATTTTATTAGTTTGACTCCCCACTCCATCGCTGTGACCACCCCTTACCCCCGTGACAACCCGACAATCATATCACATTTATCATTTCATATTATATTATTTAAAATCAGTAATATTTGTTATGTGGTCTACTGCACCTTTTGTGCACGGTGATTCAATGAAAATCAACAGATTGCCATGGCGTTCTTACGCACATTCGTAAATGTCGAGTCTTCCGCTTAGTAGGGCGCAGGCGCACAACCCCTATTCGTGTCTTATTATTGTTTAACGACGTACTCAGAACACATGGTTTGTTAGTTACATCGATATTGACGAACAAGTATTGGCATATTAAAGAAACTGGTATGGTTGCCAGGAGACATTCAGCGTAATCTTTGCTTTAACCTTGCAATCATTAACGATTTGATTAACTAACACCAAGGTTCAGGCCTAAGGCCCGGTTTTTCAATCGGTTAACGGGTCGTTAACGGGGTCGTTAGCTGACGGTCCGTAATCTGTAACCCAATAAACCCTATGCAGATAACGGACCGTCAGCTAACGGCCCCGTTAATAACCGGTGGAAAAACCGGGCCTTAGTCATTCTCTAGATTACATTTGCAGTGTAACGACCGTTTTTCGTTAAATATGCATGAAAATATAGTTATAAAGAGAGTAGGTCTACCATGAAGAAGTGTTATTAAATGACCCTCCCCCCCCCAAAAAAAAAATCGATCACGCCTACCACCATGATCCATGAATTAGTAACTTCTTCGTGTGACTTGGGCCTGGATTCACAAGAGATTAAGTCTAGGAAGGTCTTTCAGTTCAGGTCAGAAATACCGAGGACTGCTTGTGAATCTAAGATCAGAAGTGTGTTTTGGATTTTGGGAAATCACTAACGCTTATTTAAGATGCCCGACTTTCTTGAAAATTGTGGCTAAGGCTGTGGATATGGCTTTCGTATACAAATATGGTGGGATAAGCGGATTCAGACACACATTGCTGGAACATCTGAGATTGTGTTCCCACTTGGATAGAAAGTTACAGCGTTTATGGAGGGGAAAGCTTGAATACAATTAAATATATTAATGCATAAAAACAACTTTCCAGAGTTTGGATTCATAAGAGATCCTCAGTCTTTTTCTGGTCTTAACTCTAAGACCTGCTTAGCTTTGGACCTCCTGTAAAACCAGACCCAGGTCACATGAAGAAGTTACTATAATTCCTGGTAGGAACAAGGACACAATGAACATTCCAATAATATGTTTTAAACACTGTTCTCAGCTATTTTCATGGATTCACAAGGGGTTAAAAGTTAGGCCGGTCTTAGAGATAAGACAAAAAAAAACTCTAGTGAATCCGGACACTGGCATTTCATTATCTTCGCAGGTTTTGATGCTTTTTTGGTCTCGAATCCAAAGAAACTTGAACAAGACCTTGAACCGTCTGAATAGATATTATAGCCTCAGACTTAAAAGGAGATACCGGTTGGGTTCGAGACCAGGTTACGGCAAACGTGAGACGATTGACATTCCCATCCAGTCATGCATATTATCATGTCTGCATGGTTGCACATGTCAAACGTAAGCCAAGTCGGCCTTGCTTGTGGCAACTATAATATTCTGTATAAAATGCAAGAAAAATTCAAATATAAATGCAGTTAACTGGTTTTTGTACCTTGAGAGCATAAGAGACCTTGATTTGCATAAGATCATCAAAGGTTAATAGTAGTATTGTCTTCCTAGTTTATGTGTTCAAGATTTGCAAGAAAATAGTCGAACCCTACGATTCTGTAAGGATAACAAGACTTGTTACCCGCAGTTCACCCAATCACCGCCTTGCAAACCGGTGATAGCGATTGATATTTCGATAACAAGAGTCTTGTTATCCTTACAGAATCGCAGTGCAGGTTATAACAATACATTTTCGGTCTTCCACAAGGGTTTATTCACTTCATGCTCATGGCGGCCTTACCAGAGGCCCCAATGTAGTTCATTGTTACAATATTTAAGATACCGTTTGTTGCACATTCAACTATTTTCTAACTTTGGTTTGTTATTATTACTTACTTACTTGAAAGCAACACAAATAAACTATTTCGTCTCGATTACTGTTTTAATCGTTAGATTGATAGACATTTTCGTAAACTTTATCGAGAAATATACGTACTAAAATTATCATGTTTTGTGGTAAGCATATTGACAGCTCAATTAATGTCAACGCACAATTTCCCTTTCTATTACAATTGCTGTGACGTCACTTGATTAACTACTACCTTTGAGTGTATATATGCATATTATACTGCAAGCTAGGCCTAGACTCACCATCCCGCCACATCTTTTATTTCCACTGATAATAATAGCTATAATTGTCCATCACCTCGTACTGTACATTCCAACGCCCCCAATGGAATGATTACAAGACAATCACTTGCTCACAGTCACAATCAACGTAGTAATTGATCGATCAAGGCCACGCGACAATTATTTCTTCACGATGAAATGTTCTTCGTTAAAAATGCTTTTCCATTGCTCTTTGTATAAAATTCACATACGGAAACTCAGCAGCAGCAGATTGTGAGAATTTAAAGGAAGTTTTTTGTTCGAACTTTTAAAATCGAAATTGTGTGGGTCTACAGACAACGAAAACAAATATATGCATAACTAATTACGTTTAGATTAAATGCGTTACTACGATGTTATTGTAGTATCGTGTTTAATCTAAACGTACAATGAATTGAAAGTTGTTTTAAAGATATTGTGAAGAATATGAACAGAAAATCTAAAATTCTCACGACCCGGTGCTTTAGTCTTCAGATAGTTCATGTATTTATGTAGCATTGCGCAGCCCACTCACGCAATTCACACATGGAGACTGAAAAAAATGCATTTGCGCAACGATACAAGCTATGTTTCTAAAAACGAAGTTAAAATATCATCTGTGAAAGACTTTTCAATAAGGTTCTATCTGATATTGCAAAAATTTAATATTTTATCGTTTAAAAAAAATGTAATTACTCAATCGAGTCCTTATAAGTTAGGTACAAAATTGGTAAATGTAGGTATAAAGCATGTAAGTATAGTTTTAAGCCAATGGTAGTGAGACACATGTCATGTGGTATGGGGCTTGCCCTACTCTTTACTACCATCATCTTGTCCTGACTTGTACTGTATGTTATGTTATGTATTATGTCATTACAATTTGAAATAAATAATAATATTTTATAAAATATTTAATTCATTGTGAGTTTTATGTGACAATATATGAATAAATAATAAAATGTAAATTAGACCTAACGAGACGTATAATATTGGAATACATCGATTGACATTTATCTTGTTTTGAAAGACTTATTGGCAACAGAACGTGTTTAGTAATAATATCTAGGGTAACATTCTTACCGAGTAATCAATCAGGCAATGCAATCGATACATCAAACTAATAAACTATAGCGATCAATTATTACTAGATGCTTAATTCATGAGCACAGTTTGTTATTTCTTGTTCGTATGTTAGAATTAGACGAAAATGCGGGGAGTCTTTGCAAATCTTTACAAAAATTGATTATTGGTTGTTTAACGACGTACTCGTCAACTATGGTCATATTTTCATTATTGGTCGCTTGCGTGGGTTGTAAGACATCGTTGACAACATACTCGTGTCTTAAGCCGCGTCCAAACAAATGACTAGTGATTATTGACTATTGACTACAACCCCACCGTGGTTATTTCTTAGTCAAGCCACAAAACCAATAAGACTCGTTTCATTGGCTGCAAGTCCCCGTTCATCGCGCTGATTGGCTGTGACTAAGACTTGACTAAGGAATTGAGATATTTTCAATTCGTTAGTCAATAGTCAATAGTCAAAAGTCAAAAGTAAAGTTGTGTGAACGTCTGCACGTATAGCCTATGGTTCAAATCGCTTAATCAATAGTCAATAGTCAATAGTCAAATTTATGTGAACCGGCTTTTACGAACATATCATATTCACTTGTTATGAATTCTGACATTTAGATTCCTTCTTTTTCGATCAGAAAACGAACTCGCGACCTTAAGAGGAGATAAGAGAAATAAACCCACAAGAATAGATTGTCCGAAAACGAACAAGTAGGACGTAAAGGGGAGGGAAAGGGAAAGGGGAGGACGTTGACTGTATTTCTACTGGCATCTCCACCTCGACTAAGTGGCCCTGCCAGAAGAATATGTGCATACGCGTTTATGGTCGGTTTACATGCTTTTCTAGGTTCAAGACTGAATATTTTGAGCGTAGACAACCTAGACATGATTTTTTCTAACTCCTTGCTACGATCTCTTATCTACCATTGGCAGGATTAGTAACCGGTCGTCTCTCACCACAGCAATAGATAGATGGCTTGTCACTTCAGACAAACATTTTCACAAGAAACGTTTCGAAATATAATCTTTCATGAATATTGATAACCAATATAAATAAATAATACATTTCTTTATTTCACAACGACATATAAAGTAATACTTATGGTAATGTTATTATGCACCACACGATCTTTCTGTGGCTTTGCTTTGCGCGTGTGAGACTTAATTCAGTCACCGACAGTGGCGTATCCAAGAGGGGTGTTAAGGGGGGTGGACAAACCGCCCTCCCCACCTTCGCAAAGGAAAAATGACCGTTTAGCTTTCAATAAAGACAGAATTTTGGTATTAAATAAAAATTGTAAATAATAAATTGTAATTAAAAGTAAAAGCATTTACGAAAAATATGCAAATTACTGCGGTTTCTTTTACTAACGGTGCGAAGGAGAAAATGTGTTGCAAGAAACTTAGTAATTTTGTTTCCGTTGGCCGCTGTAAAACGCAGAGATTTTCACCAAAATGACCTTGACGAGAAATTTTTCCTCTTTTTTCTTTAGTTGGAACAACGTTGGAGAAGAACTTACACGATATTCTTTGTATGAATATCACAAACAAAATAGCAAGACTCTGCAATGTCTTCGGGTCCGTATTGTCTTTTGTTTTTAGCTGTTGTGGATTCTATTTGTTTACCTTCGACTCTTCAATGTCCACGTATGTTTATATTATCCACCGTCTAGGAAGATGTCAACATTGAAGGACTTTGAAACGTCGACAGAATTGAGGAGCACAATTAGAACAACAACCGAGACAATAGTTCCAAACCAATAAACACTATAGCACTAGAGATAGGTCTTCGTCGTTTTAGCATTAATTTTTCCTAAATTTACAATTAATTATTTTAAATTTAGCATTTTGTAACATCTGTTTTTTTCTGTTGATCAAAACTTTGAATATGAGGGTGATGTTTCTTGCACTTTAATGGAACCTTATGTGCAGATAGTTAAAACCAATTCAATTGAATTGATTCTAAAGTAAATCTCAAAAGGAATGGAAATGCCTCGTTTTTTTTTAGTAAAATTATAATTTTAATAGCGTTTCCAAAAACATATCCACCGTTTTAGCATCTAAAACCTTAAACGTTAAAAAAAGTCTCTCTAACTACCACATCAAGGATCGCAAGAATCTTCACAGTTTGTTTAGTGAATATTGTAAGTGTCTGATACGTACATGTTATACTGGAGTGGCGGAGTCTTCGCTGTCTACCCTTGTTGTACATGTTGACGTGTCGTCTACTCCACGTCGAGTGAAAGTACTCCGGTCAAGAATGTAGTGGTGAGATTCGTGTACTTGTATAATATACTGACTAAGCTGAAAACATCCGACGAAACTTATGCACTAGCAAATGACGTCACCAATGCTATTTTATACGCAAACCACAATTTTCAAGAAGTTCAGTATTTAAAAAATCTAAGCTACTTCCAAGCTCTATCTATTTTGAAGCAAATACCACTAAAGAAGTCTAATACCCTATTCGTATAAAGCAAATAAAGAAGTCTTATAACCCATACATATACGATAAAATATGTTTATATGGGGATTGTTAACAGATCTAAAATACGCCTAAAATATGAAGTTAGACGAGCGATGACTGCATTATTTACTTTATTTTTCATTATTTGCGATCCAAACGCCCCTAACCCCCTCCCCCCCAACACTCCAATCCCCCCTTGATGGATCTGATTCGGTCGCCGTCATTTATGGAGTACGTCGTAGAACCCCAAATACAACTACCAACTATTCTTCTACGGACTTATCATTTATTCTACCAACAATTCTTCTACGGACTTATCATTTATACTACCAACAATTCTTCTACGGAATTATCATTTATACTACCAACTATTCTTCTACGGACTTATCATTTATACTACCAACAATTCTTCTACGAACTTATCATTTATACTACCAACAATTCTTCTACGGACTTATCATTTATACTACCAACAATTCTTCTACGGAATTATCATTTATACTACCAACTATTCTTCTACGGACTTATCATTTATACTACCAACAATTCTTCTACGGACTTAGCATTTATACTACCAACATTATTCTTCTACGGACTTATCATTTATACTACCAACTATTCTTCTACGGACTTATCATTTATACTACCAACTATTCTTCTACGGACTTATCATTTATACTACCAACAATTCTTCTACGGACTTATCATTTATACTACCAACTATTCTTCTACGGACTTATCATTTATACTACCAACTATTCTTCTACGGACTTATAATTTACACTACCAACTATTCTTCTACGGACTTATCATTTATACTACCAACTATTCTTCTACGGACTATCATTTATACTACCAACAATTCTTCTACGGACTTAGCATTTATACTACCAACATTATTCTTCTACGGACTTATCATTTATACTACCAACTATTCTTCTACGGACTTATCATTTATACTACCAACTATTCTTCTACGGACTTATCATTTATACTACCAACAATTCTTCTACGGACTTATCATTTATACTACCAACTATTCTTCTACGGACTTATCCTTTATACTACCAACTATTCTTCTACGGACTTATCATTAATTATACTACCAACTATTTTCTACGGACTTATCATTTATACTACCAACTATTCTTCTACGGACTTATCATTTATACTACCAACTATTCTTCTACGGACTTATCATTTATACTACCAACTTTTCTTCTACGGACTTATCATTTATACTACCAACCGCATTGCAAAGAATGCTGCATTTCTTGACGATTGAACTATTTTCATGTAGTATCTTCATACACAATGATGCAACCTATTACCTATAAATCAGTTGATGCTAATTATTGATGTCATTAGTGAAGACAGTTGACAGTATGAAGTGTAGCTTGTGTGGTGGTCTTGCATCAGTCTCGTATGACAGTCAGAGGTTGTTGATGCAAGTCGATTAGCTTTCTTGTTGTTATTATTATTATTAGGTGTTTAACGACGTACTCGACAATGCAACTTTACCCCCAGAACTTCTATATATTATTGAAAGAAAAGTGACAAAAAATAATAAGTTATTCTTTTTTTTTTTGGTATGAAAATGAAAACTGAATGAAGAACACACGCGCAACAAAATTTATAACGCTTGTTTGTCAACTCGAATGTTTAGTTTAACCCAACTTCTTTCTAAAACACACTTCAAAATTGCATGCATCGTTTTCATCCTTCATTTTGCCGTCTTTTACAAAATTACCCTTTCTCGTATTTTCACTATAAAATGGTCACCCTGTCAACGACATCCCCCCCCCCCCAAAAAAAAAAAAATAAACGCCACCGTTGCCAAGTACAGGTGGTCCTAGGTTAGTTTTTACGCACGTCACGTAATTCATTTCCTCTCAATAACGCACAGTCACGTAGTGTTATTTTTTTAATGCACGCACGATCTCGTAGAATTGCATTCGTCTGGATATTTCAATCACATGCAATAGAAGATAACCGTCGTTTATATTCTAGTTTTATTGGACACGGGACAACGCTCTGAGAATATACATTTCATACACGTGAAATAACTTCCAAAATAAAAAGGGTCATGGTGCCTCCGAGTCCTTGCCCCCTAAATGGCCTGCTTTTTAGAAAACCAACAATAATTTTGTTAAAGTTATTCAAGGGGAAAAAGTGCAGCTTTAAAAATCATATTTTTTAGCGATATTTTTCAAGAAATATTTATGGATAATTATTTTCATAAGTTTTGGTAATGTTCATTGACAATAACGACAATGTTCAGGTATACTATTCAAAACGTAACTAGTCACATACTGACTTCAGATTCTTATCAACTGCCTCTTGCATTTGGCGTTCTTTCACACATTTGTGATGGAAATCTTTGACTTCATACCCTTATCAACTTCCTCTTGCATTTGGCGTTCTTTCACACATTTGTAATGGAAATCTTTGATTTCATATCCTTATCAACTTCCTCTTGTATTTGGCGTTATTTCACACATTTGTGATGGAAATCTTCTGCTTAGCAGAGTTACCAAGCTTCACCTCATTATGTCACTCCTGGCGTGTTAGAAATGTCCTCGTTACCATGCACGCTCGTAAACTATCCCTAATGTACCTGTTTCAAGTATGGTTGGAACTATAGAGAAGTCAAAAATTAATTTGGTAACATTGGACTAGGCTATTTCTTAAACACAAGACCATAACTTACGCGTGAGGAGCAACTTTATAATTTGACACTTGTTTTTCGGCGCTTGTCACCACTAACGGTGTCCACCAGATACCTGAATACGCTAATGGTGATGTAAGCCACGGATAGACCAATGAACGCCCTTCAAACGTCAGCTCACCGTCCAAAACCCCATTCATTTCAACACCTGTATAATAACAGGTTAGTGTTGGCACATTGCTAACAAGTAGGTACGTCTTACGCGACACAGCTGGAGTTTTGAATATCTATCTTGCCTTTCTGTTTGTTTTGTCATTATTTATTTATTTATTTATTTATTTATTTATTTATTTATTCCCATTCATGTGTAATGAATGGAGTTGGTTGAATCGCCAAACACAGTAGTGTCTGCCAAACTGCAGTATAATTAAATAAAAACTATAGGTATATTGATAAACATATAAATCAATACAATATAACAAGGAAAAAGATGATGAGAATTATTCAACCTGGCCATAATAGCGAGTAAACCGAAGAACAATGATATAAACAAAATAAAACAAATTTTCACAGGTATTAAAGTATTCTAGAAAAAAGTAAGAAAACCGTTTCTCAGGCTCAGAACAAGGACTTTTACGAAGTTTTCAGGACCTGATAAAAGTAAACGTTACTTTAGGGTTATTTGTCCGGGCTATATCCTTACTTTTAGTCAACATGAACACAGATTCCAAGACCATATAAACAGGAGAAGAAGAAGAAAGTTTTTCTGCACACGTCCAGAACCTGAACTTTACATTCTTACGTAAGAGGGTGTTTCCCGTCCAATTATTATGGCATTTGTAATTTGCGAGACACTGTTTCATTACCTACCTACGTGTAACATTTTGCTTATCGAAACCCACCACATCAAAAATACCGCATTTGTGATGAAAGCCGCGCGTTGGGATGGGGCAACATTTAATGTCCGCACTTGATCACATAAACTAGCTAAGATACATCGTCTAGCTATAGCGAAGGTCACGACACGGTTTAGCGCGCGGTTATATAATCTAAGCAATTTTAACTTAGCGAGTTTTAGATACATAGTTGTATCTAATTAAATTTAAGAGTACGTTAAACCATGTGTTCGCGAAAGGGGGGAATATGTCTCATTCCTTAGTGGATTACAGGATTTTTTTTTATGCAACCCGCGTACACTAAGATATGTGTACATTTCATTCATAGCCTATTTTAGCGTCCTAAAATCAAAAAACTAACGAATTCCCTGCGGTGCTAACTGGGACGATCTCCGCTTATACGCAAATGGATAAAGTTCTTTTGCTTTGACACTCTACCCAAACCCACCTAAAAAATATCCTGGAAAAACCCATACGCCTTAAAATAATACAGATAACGATAACTGTATCTGATTTCTTGGCTTTAAGTTTTAATTTTCGTTTATAAATATTATACTTAGTCAACTATAACTATAAAGGTATATTGAAAATAAATACAATTCCAGGGTAAAATCATATAAAATACATTTCAAAATAAATTAAACAGTGCAATGTTTGAGGAACAATAAATTAAATTAAATTCTGTGAAACGATGTTTGGTGAATATAAAACGTGAAATGTTGATGCTTGGTATAATCTTCAGGAAAATTCATTGTACACACATTATTTTAACATAGACACCAGTTGTTACATAACAACTCGATTTTCGATCCTTGTATTTTTCCTTTTTGCCCTTCTGTTAAGTCGTATTTAGTCCATCCACATCCTTACAATAAGCTCAGAATTTATTTCAATATAAAGACAAATTATTCGTGCTGTACATAATATGTGTAGGCCTATTTGAAGGTCAATCTATAAACCTGTACCTGCTTTTATGTAATTCTCTTCTCATTAACCAGCTCCCATATCTCCCATCTGCAGTTCATTAATAATACAGCTTGAGATATTGTTTGCGTTTCAACAAATTGCTAGCTTTATGATTAAATAAAACTTAATTTGTCAATTCAAATGCGGTTGTTTGCATAACGCATTGCGTTTGATTAACGATATTGTAACTGTTTGAGGAAAAAATTATGATATAAAGATATAAGTCTCACCATCTCAACAGCGTGAAATGAACATTATAAATATTGGAAAAGTGATAACTTGATTCACAAATTTTAAAATATTGTTATTAAGGATGCAATTTTATTGGCAATTCATATTGGTGGGCTTCCACAATAAAAACCATATTATGGAATTAACTATTTACAAATCTGTAATATTGTCTGTTTCGAATGTTATGATTCCATAATCAAATTCATTTATTTATTTTCACTTTCAAAAGGCATATTTGAATTTTGACTAACGTGTCATTATAAATAATTATATTTCCGTTTTGAAAGGTGCATTTGTATCCATCAAGTATTTTCGTAGTGGATTTCTCAGTACCTGCTTATTATTTCCCACTAAATAGAGTGCACCAATCTCGTTTGGAATGTGCTCTGACAACGCCTGCCAACAGAAGCACTGATATAGTACCACTACAATACCGGAGGCAGAAAACGAGATGCAACTAGATTTAGGTTGGTATTCGGCACATACGTCACTTCATTATATAATCTATGACGGCAACACCTTGCAACATAGTTATACAGTGTCAGTACGGTAATGCATTCCTATATCATTATCAGTTACCTGGCAAGCATTCGGAAGTACATTCCACATCAATCATATCTAATCACTGTTTCCATTCCACCTAGCAAGTTATATGAATATATTGATTCATTCATGTTGTTATTATTATCTACTCACCAATCAGGGACACTCTTTACCCATGAGTCAATGTAATTACATTCTTACACGAAGACCTTAACTGTAATTTATCTCACGTTAATGTTATTTTAATATGTGGTATTGATTTTTAAATTATCCATATAAAGAGACTTGTTCGCCTTAAATGGAATTTAAAAATAAAAAATAACATAATCACAACACATTTCCTGAATATTACGTTTTGCATTCACGGTTACGTGAAACATGTTATTAGCGAGCAAGATTAACATTTTTAAGGTTCCCACCTTTATTCGCACGATATGTGTGATGATAACAACAGTAAGATGGTGTGGATTATCTTATATCTCAAGGATAAATACTTATTTAATTAACACCTTCAAGCTGTAAGAAGAATACAAAAATATATATTGATATTTAAATTTGAAATTCATAATTATATACGATAGAATATAATAATAATAATAATCTTGTAGCTAGTTTCCACTAATCATGGTCATAGTAACGCATTATTATGCATTTACATATTATACACCACCAATTATGTCGAGTTATTGATTGATTATTGTATCGCAATAGCATAATATTAAGTATGCAGCGCGTAAAGGTTTAGTATTATTTATATCATTATAATCTTATGTAACAGAAGGAGATAATACAACGCTAGTTATTTGCAAGGGATATTCCCTTGTTTGTTGGAACTGTCATATTGATAACAGCCGTTGGACATTCCTTTTTAGCTATTACAAATACCATAGTACCTAGTTATCACATGCAGAATGACATGCACTGTCCCGGCAGGTTTACTGCGAAAGTTGTATAATTATACTAATTGTTATATTCTCTGGTTTATATAAATTCTTTTTTAGATGCGTATATCTTAAGTTAATCTCTTTTCTTCACAAGGGTTTTAATATTTGTCTTACAGCACATTTTTGTGTTTATTTCGTGTTTTTTATGGAAAAGAAAACGAAATACGTATAGAAAATTAATATTACTAGAAAAAAGGTTTAAATATAATTAATTTCGTCCTGAAAGTAAAATAATACAACAAAAAAAACACGCCGTTTCATTTTTTTTATCTAACTATTTCTGAGGACGTTGGTGCAATACATACTTTTACTCTAATCTAATCCTATGGTGGATGGATGATTCTCCTAAGACCTAAACAATGGGAAAATTAAGTAACGGGAAATTCTCCTCTCCTAATATGACACACAATACAATACAACAATACTCCAATAATACACACAATAATAATAATTTGTTATTTTATTGGTATAATTAGATCGCTTTGCTTATGATATACGACTAACACAATAAAATAACAAATATTCAACAGCTGTTGTTTATAACCTTGTCGTTTGTCTCGGTCCGTCATTAGGGAAACTATTCTAGCACCATAAGTTGTGCCAGCCTTCAGTGTCTCCAACTAACAATGGTGTAACATAAACTATTGATACACTTTCGTGAAGAAACGAATTACAAAGTCACTAACCATAATAAGTGTCAACCTGCAGTTATAAGCATTCGATTGAACGCAAACTCGACTAGTTTTGGTAAATTAAAATTTCAAAACGTCATCATCATTACGGTTTAATTAAAGCTACATATAAAAAATCCTAGTCATCGGATTTTTTCAAATTTTCATTTTTTTAATGAACAAAAAGATACACCAAAAGACTAATGTTGCAATTTGTACTTGGTCAAAACCGAAATGGTATGGATTAAGAGACTCGCTAGTTGCCTCGAGTCACTTGTCAATGACGAAAGTATCTGTGATGTTGTTTCGGGATAAGTATCTATACAATTTTAACATCGATAATGTGTGACCAGTGTCCTCTCGCGACCCACAAATATAACATCCTAGAAGTCCTGATACTAGTGAGGCCCGGTATTATCACGGCCTGCTAAATGTTGAGTCCACGGCTAACTTGTTTTCACCGTGGAAACTAAGCTTCTGATTGGTTGTTGCCACGGAGATAGCCCGGATTAAATATTAAACCGAGTCGTCATAATACCATAGACCTACAGCGGCTGCAACACGAGGAATTAAAAAAAAAAGGAAAAGACAAAAGAGAAAAAGTTACTATTTTACTTACTGGTAGAGATATCGTGTAGCTACAGAGACTTTTCGCGTAGCGAAAAAATTAAAAAAGAGAAAAAAGAGTAAAATGACTTAGTCTAAACATTTTTTTCGCAAAAAAGAGAAAAAAGCAGTGCACATTTTTTACTTTTCATTTTTTGTCTTCTCCGTGTGACGCCAACGTGAAAAAGTCTACACGCTATGTCTACTAGTAATAGAGTTACTTTTCCTTTTTGCTGTTTGCTTTAAACTTTTCTACCTTCTCCGTGTAAAGACTGGTCCACACAGATTTTTAAGACATAATGCATAAGGTTTTAAGACGTTGTTTTAAAAACAACAATGAAAACAACGTCTTAAAACTAAAACTTTGTGTGAACGCCAGTACGTGTTTCCTATGATCCAACTTTACGACTACGCGTTAAACCTTAAATCGTATGTCTTGAAAATCTGTGTGGACCATCCTTAACAGCCGCTTTAGGGGACGAACAGTCAAAGAGTTTGGACTAGAAGACTCATTGAATGGTATCCGTGATAAACTGGCCTAGGACTTGGGTATCGCAGGCGGTTTTGAGATCCACAGCGGCTGGTCCCGCATCTTCTTGTTGCACAACGTGAACACCGCCATGACAGCAAAGATGGCGCCCAATACGACGAATAAACCGCCGTACACCACGAACTGTGAGATAAAAGAAGAAGTTGTTAGAAGACAGCAATGGTTCGTACAGCAATCCTCCCACTGTCTGGTCAGGATACAATTTTGACTTTGCGGGTCGTAGGCGACTAAATGGAGCTATCCTCTTTCCCGTTTCCTCCCATTTACCACCTAATGCTATACAGGAGTTTCTTTCCAGTACCAGAAATCGATACATAAAACATCAAAATAGATACTCCAATGAGACCAGCTTCGAACTAAACATCTAGAACAAATTTTATATTTTGATACATCATTCAATTTTAAAATTTTAATTTCTAGTAAAAAAAAAATATTTTGAAAAATAATTTTATATTTTCTCATAGTAAAGCAGAAAGTAGACATACCTGTGGCCTGACGGCCAGTGCGAGGCCACCCTCCCCGGCCACAGCGAGGGTAAGGATAGTCTGGATGATGAGTGAGAAGAAAGTATTGACTCCAAATATCAGCCCGTACGAGTCTTCGTTGATGTGTTTCGCTATCTCGGAACTGAAACATTGTAGATTGTTTACCTTCTATTGTACATTATCCTAAATATGCCGTTTTCTTTTATGAAGCACAACTTTGGTGGTTTCTCAGCTACCTTGTGAATGCTGATGTTATAGATGAGTGAGTTGGAGCCAATCAGCGGTTGACATTTCCAAAAACTGACGTATGATTGGCCAAGCCTCACTCATCTATGACGTCGGCCGTCAGCAGGTCATAAAATATCCCTAATGGACCTGTCTAAAGTAGATGGTAGGAAATTTTCAAACAATTTCTTAAGAATGAGACAATTACATTGGGGAAACATTAAAATTATGTGTTTAGCTTCCTGATGACGTAATACAAACAGTGTCTTGTCTTATATATATAAGAATGTGTACTTCATTTTATTGTTATTTATAAATATTGTGAATACATTTCATTATAGTGCTTGTATTTAATCATAAGTTTATTCTATGTTTTGTATAAGCTCACAGACTTGTCTCGTTGAAGATGAAGTGTTTTGTCATTTGTTGTTAGAAATAGCCAGTTTGTTAAATGACAAAGTACTACTACTTCGTAGAAGGTCGGGCCATGACCTGGGGTAACTTTACTAAGGTCTTTGCACGAACCATGCATCACTTACTTGACGATTGTGATCATAACTTCACTAAGATCTTTGCACGAACCATGCATCACTTACTTGACGATTGTGATCATAACTTTACTAAGATCTTTGCATGAACCATGCATCACTTACTTGACGATTGTGATCATAACTTTACTAAGATCTTTGCACGAACCATGCATCACTTACTTGACGATTGTGATCATAACTTTACTAAGGTCTTTGCACGAACCATGCATCACTTACTTGACGATTGTGATCATAACTTTACTAAGATCTTTGCATGAACCATGCATCACTTACTTGACGATTGTGATCATAACTTTACTAAGGTCTTTGCACGAACCATGCATGACTTACTTGACGATTGTGATCATAACTTTTCTAAGATCTTTGCACGAACCATGCATCACTTACTTGACGAGTGTGATCGTAACTTTACTAAGGTCTTTGGACGAACCATGCATCACTTACTTGACGAGTGTGATCGTAACTTTACTAAGGTCTTTGCACGAACCATGCATCACTTACTTGACGATTGTGATCATAACTTTACTAAGATCTTTGCACGAACCATGCATCACTTACTTGACGATTGTGATCATAACTTTACTAAGGTCTTTGCACGAACCATGCATCACTTGACGATTGTGATCATAACTTTACTAAGGTCTTTGCACGAACCATGCATCACTTACTTGACGATTGTGATCATAACTTTACTAAGATCTTTGCCTGAACCATGCATCACTTACTTGACGATTGTGATCATGGTATGGTAGAGAGCCGCGAACACGATGTAACCCACGTAGGCTACCCATATGTTGGTGGTGTAGGCTGCAAAGATCATAGATGCGCCCTGGAGCAGCGCGCAAACAGACATTGACAGATCGCCAAGCACCGGCCAGTTGAAACGTAGCCAACCACACGCGAAGCTGCCGGCTGCGCCTGTAACACGCAATACGCCACACACTTTCATCGCACGTCGACGCATCGAAGGCTTAGAATATATCAAATATAAACCAGTTTGATAACTAGCAGATAAATAAAACCATCATTTTTTAGGCTACTGCTTAATTTCCGGTTAAAAAGATTGCAAATTCATTTAAGCGAAGCGACTGTTTTCATCCTACGTTCATGGCACTCTTCGTTTTTTTTTTCAAAATCTAGTAGCATAATTTAAAAACCACAGTATGGTGTCTTCAGCTGTCATGAATCATCTGTTTCAACATATTTGGTTCCTCCTGGTAAGTGAGAAGTGTAGTGACTAGTGAGTGTGAATATCTCTCACCTATAACTGTGTACAAAGCGTAGACCATTCCCTGGAGATCAGAATTGGCCTCTGGATCGTTGGTGACTATTATTTGCCATAAGAGTTGTATGTAGAACGCTATCTGTGAAGGCAAGCAGGAGTTAAAGTCATTGAGTGTACAATGTGTGGTAGACTTCCAACACAAGTGGTTGTTTGTCTACCGCGTCTTACGGCCCAACTTATGTCGCACGGGTAGTATAAGCTAATCGCGCATGCGCGATAACAGAGCATCATACAAGTAATGCACAAAAATAGCATTAGGGGCGAAGATATACTAACCGATCAGCATATATTGGGCAGAACAAGGCTTTTGAAAGATAACTAACTTTAATCAAGTGAAATCACGTGTTTTTATAGTTTGATTGGTCAGTTTGACTTGAAGCTAAAATAGCGCGTGTTTTAAACGAAACATTTAAAGCAGAATGTGAGATCTATAAACTTGATCCAGATTTTCACAAGTGTACTAGAATACAATCTTGATTTCGACAAGTGGAACAAAATTTTGATCTTGTAAAACAGCTTTAAGGTGGATCCCCAACATGGACGTCGAAGAACCAATCAGATTCTCTGCAGCCGAACGCAGCTTCGTCCTGATTGGTTCGTTACTGTTGCTCATATGGGGAATCCCTCATGATTGCAATACCTGGTAGTACCCGCACGTGGCCACGGCCCACCACGCGCACCACTTAACGACGTAGAGGTTCGTGTAAGCGTACTTGAAGTCGTCCCACAGGTGTCTGAAAGCCTTGGAACATCTCTCCGAGAAGGTCGAGGGTTGTTGGGCTGCGGCCACGTCGAACACATGTGTCGTGTAAGTCTTGGAGGGTAGAAATGTGTTCATCTCTTTGTCTTCCACGCGGATGTCCAGATGGTCGAGGGCGGGAACTGATTCTACCACCATTTTCTCGTCTGCGTGGAAGTAGATGCTCCGCTCGACCGATGGTAGGAAGAAGGCCCAAGCCATCGCTATGAACACGGCTGAAATGGACCACAATGTACTTTTATTTACCTTCATTGATTATCGTTGTACTCAAAGCTTAGGTCGTATGACGTCTTCCGAATCAGATCCATTATACATCGCGGGAGTCGTCATAAGGGGAGTCCATCAAGAGAGGGCAGGGCCAAGTGCAAGGAGGTATCTTAAGTGGCACAGGGTCTTCATTTGTCGCCTCTTACGACTGGTAGAGTCACCTTGGGCCCAGACGGCCATTTGCCTTCACGGGCTTCGTTATCGGCAAGCTACAAATGATTCTGACTGAAGGTTTTTCTCCAAAGTTTTCCTCAATTAAACCGTTAGGGATGGCTCAGTGCGTAGAACGAGGCTCTATTCAGGAGATTGCTGGTTCGATACCGCTACTGACAATCTTTCCGAGGTTATTCTCAGTCACAAGGCCAATGCTGTTATTGAGTCATACTAGCCCTTGGACATTCCTTCCTAAAGAGGGAATGGATTGTCCTTGGGAAGGTTTGCTACGAAAGAATTTTTTTCAGATATAAAAAGAGTGGTTGTGTACCTACCTGCCACGGAAATATAGTTATGCATCGAGAAGTCAGTGTAACCTGTTGATATCAGTATCTGTCCTGTCACACTGGACAAGAAGCGACCGAGCAAGATGGCCACTTGCGCATGACTGGTGACCTTCTGGTAGTACTTCTTGTCCACTTTGGCGTAGATGTAGGTATAGTAGGCCACTGTTGTAGCGAGGAACATTCCAAAGAAGAACGCACACGCCTGCAAAGAAGTGTGCTCAATCGATCGGATCAACTTAATGAGAATAATATTGGAGTTTTACTTTACTATTTTTATCAATCGTTCCTTCTTTTTGAGTGTCTTACAAAGATACTGTTACTATCATAAAGGTTAAAAAATTGAAATAAATCGTAAAGTGATTGAATATGAAATACTCATAGTAATAGCTAGAATCTATTTTCGTACAATTGTGATTTTGTTTTAAATTCAACCCAAAATAATTCTTCAAACGCAATCTACTGTTCGATAAAAGATTAGGTTACCGATGATCATTT
Source organism: Isoperla grammatica (assembly GCA_945910005.1). Classification (NCBI taxonomy): domain Eukaryota; kingdom Metazoa; phylum Arthropoda; class Insecta; order Plecoptera; family Perlodidae; genus Isoperla; species Isoperla grammatica. Next base: position 7,487,469 of record OX246748.1, read on the forward strand.
GGTTTGCGCACTAGATGTGTTCCTCTAGGTCAACCCACCTGCATGCTTTCAATACTCTCGCCCACAACCGTAATGACCGTCGACGCGGTCAGCGAGAAGATCAGGAGTAGAATAACCGGTTTGTATCTCAACATATCTGTCAGCAGAAACACCAAGACCAGGAGAGAGAGCTGGGAGTATGTGATCACTGGGTAGATCTTCTGGTTTATCTGAAGGAAGTAACACAAATTATAACTAGTTCATCTGGTGAACCGTAATGCACAACAGTCACCAAGATCTGATGGTTCGACTGGAAAAAGCAGTGCGTTGGATCATTGGGTAGATCTTCTGGTTTATCTGTTGAAATTAGATATAAGAATATGCATAAACATCACAGGTTCACCTGGAGTATCTGTTGAAATTAGATATAAGAATATGCATAAACATCACAGGTTCACCTGGAGATCCAAATATATAAAATGTTGATCTGTTATTGCCTGTAGAAAATAACTCTTAAGATACCACTGGTTAAATCTTGTAGTTCATCTGAAGAAAGAAATGCTCAACAGATTTGCTCGCCAAAGTGCTAAAATGGCAGATTCCAGCTTTGGTTTTGTGGTAAATTGATTCTACTGGCTAAAACGAACAAACCACTTACAATCATTGTTGATGATTCTCGAATTAAAAATTCATCGCAGAGCTACATTTTCAAAAGTTAAAACAACGGGGTTATTTTCACTGATGATGTACCCATCATGTCCTTTTTTGGGTCACATTGTAATCGAAATAGTTTTGTTTCCATAACTTCTTACATCAGAAGTCTATTCCATGATACTAAATATAAAAAAAGATAAAATAAGACTACTTACTTCGACCTCTGTGAAGTTCTTGTACGGACTGACCATGTATTGGGTGTAGTAATATTCTATAGGACGGAACTCGGACAGGAATCCAAATACGCAGAGAATCAAAGAAGTCTTCGCCCAGTCCTCCATTTTGTCACCTTTGATGATCCTGACCTGAGGATTGATTGATTGATTGATTGATTGATTGATTGATTGATTGATTGATTGATTGATTGATTGATTGATTGATTGATTGATTGATTGATTGATTGATTGATTGATTGATTGATTGATTGATTGATTGATTGATTGATTGATTGATTATTTTGTGTTTCACGTCGTACTCGATAGCTTAGATCAAATGACGTCTTCCGAATCAGATCCATTATAACTTGCGGGGGTCGACATAAGGGAGTCCAGCAAGGGAGGGCAGGGCCAAGAGGGAGGACGAATCTTAAGTGGGACAGTGGGTAAAAAGGGACAGGGTCTTCATTTGTCGCCTCTTACGACTGGCAGAGTCATTCTGGCTGACCTAGCTTCTTCCCGAGCAAAATCAATAGATAGTATTCTCTCATGTCAATTATGTCATCATTTTAATTTACATAATCAAACATGTCATATACTTGACATGAATCTACATTCCAATATTCTGAAGAAACTATATCAAATTGAATGTTTAATTTTGTTTGCGGTTCAGAACTCTTAAATTTTACAATACGTATCATCCACACGCACACACGAGATCCATATGACATAATATATTATGACCTTGCAAGAAATCTTCAATAGTCATAGGGGCAATTTAGCAGACTATTCTAACAATGCTGCCATAAAACATAGTCAATAAACTCATATTAACACAACGCGTGCGTCAAAGCCATTTCCTACGTCTTAACTTAAAACTAAGCCACGGTACAGGTTCAGTATAGTTTATTTCAACAATAGTTTTTTGGGCGAGGATTAGATGATACTGTGTTCTCTAATTATGCCAACACACATTGCGCCAGGTACCCTTTTTCCGGTTGCGCCAACTTTATATCTTCGTAACAAGGTAATAAACCAATAATAGTCAAAGGAAAGGAGGGATCAAACTCAAATATATCGTCAGAACTTAGGAAATTTTAAAACTTAATTTACTCAATGAGAATCGAGTTTTTAACGTTGTACCTACAATATGTTCAGAGATATTAGATTTAGACCGTTGCAGGTATAGATAGCTGTTGGCAAAATGGAAATTTCGTTTTCCTCAATACAACTTTATAGTTTGTTTCTTGCTCAGGTATAAAAGTTGATACAATTGAAAGAAATGCAATAGGAATTGGAACACTGATTGGCTACGACAATCCACACCCTTAAGAAGCCACCTGCAGTAAATTTGATACACATTATCAACACAAATATACTTATAGACAGTGGAAGTAAAAAGTTTCATATCATTGTTCATAAACATGTTTAAACATTGTTTTGTGACGCATCAAGTCACTAGATTATTATTACTTTTACTTGTATACATATTGTATTACGTATTTCAAGTCACTAGATTATTATTATTATTATTACTTGTATACATATTGTATTACGTATTTTCTTCCAGTAAAGCTTATAGCTACTACCGAAAAATGTTTGACCGTCTTTATGACCATGTAACAAGACCATTTTCTAGTTCCACATTATGTAAATTCAATTTTATATACATTTAAAAAATAATCACACAGGTTTGCATGTTGACAGATCCTTATAATTTAAAACATACTCTAACATTTTTGTCTTGTCAATCACAGCTCACCTGTTATGCTCACTTGAACTCCTCAACTCTCACTGTCCCGCTCACTTATCAACGTGAATACTCCAGTATTGAACCAAACTGTTCAAATAACGAATCGTTTTGTCTTCCTCTATTGTCGCCAGATTAGAGGCGAAGAGAATTGTTTGTAGTTTGCTACCTTATCACTCACTCAAATGTACAAACAAGTATGAGATCAAAGATTTAAGAGTAGGCCTATGTGTTTGGGTTTATATTCAGGGGCCACAGCTCGAGCAACTCATGACAGAGCACATTAATGCGGTGTTTATATAGTTTCCGGTGTTACGAGTTTTTTTGTTTATACACAATTCTTGCCTAGTACATAGTCTATACTGTGTACTTAAGTAAAACACTTAGGTTTACGTATGTATAGTCGATATGTGGGGTACCGATACTAGGAATACACAATGAAATTAAGGGCGAGATGAACAGTCGAGTTATTTGGAAAATACGACGTCAAAAAAACAAATCCATAGCAATCGTGAATGTGTTTTTCTCAGCAACTTTCTGTGTGGTTAACAAATTAAAAAAAAGTAAAAAAAATAATTTTTTAAAATTATATTCCTTATCTACGCTACGTAATCAGTCAGAAGAATTCTTAGTTCCAGAGGGTAATGTAGAAAATGTGTATCCTTCTAGTTCGTATAAAAAGTAAAAACCTTAATGATACTAATGTTATGTAAAACAAAAACAACACATAACAATGATCGAAAAGCAAATTAATTATTTTTAATGTATACCGGTATTTGCTACGTCCATTATCCACTCTCCACAACTAGTAAAGTAACGCCACTATCCAGCACTAATTATAGCACTAAAATATTTAAAAAATTGACTTTTTATAACTTACGGCTAGAATTAAATTGGGAATATTTTTTAAATGTTTCCTTTATTTTAAACACAACCAGCACTAACGAATGCAATACAATATAAAACATAAAACATTTGAACAACTTACGTCAACTAAATCCGAACGGTACCCACGCAGAGAGCTGGAGCCTCGTGCTAGCCATGCGTCGGACGGAACAACAGTGACGTAACGATAAGACGTCACCGCTCATCGCAAATCTGTCATTAAATTGAATAAGTACCACAAATTCGTCTCCATCTTCAATCCAATCAAGTTGTATTTCGCGCATCCTGTTATGCAACCAGAGACAACCTTCTCAATCTAGATCCATTCTGCGACTGAGCCTTGTCATTGCACATGTGTATAGATACCCCTCATGCTTCCACCCCGCACTCACTCACTTTCTCTCTCGCCCCCCCCCCCCCCCCCCCCGCTGAAATTCCATGCCTGTGATTGCTAGTTTTTGAAATTGCCACTTTCTATAAGATATATAGCAATGCTCGTTGGTCCAGTGGTTAGCATCCCTGCTTCCAATGCAGAAGGTCCCGGGTTCAAATCCCGCTTCAGGCAGAAGTTTTCTAACTTCTAATGTGGATTCAACTCCATAACTTCTTGGCTTAGGAATAAATAAACGGTGACTTTGGAGCCGTCCTAGCAACGAAGCACTCAATAAATTCAAAGTTGTTCTGAATCGGCCTTGTTGATTCTGGCATTTGTCCGCAGGTGTTCGCACTGTCCAATCACTGATTCATAATATGTTTCGTATTTGAAATATCGATCTTTGATTGGTTATCGCTCACTCGTCGATGGTGTTCGAAGCCTACAGGGTTGGTTTAGTCACTTTAAATTAAAGTCCCCCACTGCAAATCAGTTTAATTACTGAGTGGGTAGACTCTTAATGTAATTTATTTATTTATTTAATTGTTAAAGCAAGGCACTATAGAAGGTTAACCTGCGGGTAAACTTTTGCATGTATGACTGTGGGTCTGCGAGCGAGTATACTCTTCCAAAAGTTTACCCGAAAGTTAATCTTCTACGGTGTCTCGTTTCAACAATTACATTGCTATGTCTTAGATTTATACTGTATGATAAAGACCATTGCTCCATGACAGTTTCTTCATAGTTTGTACTTGTGTTTTTGCGTATTTCGCGACGCATATCGGGAGTATTCACGTGACGTCACAACTTCCCTAATTAAGGGGGAAATGTGTGCTGACATTTGAGCTGTCAGTAGAAGAATATGCTCTTCTACGAAATACGAGTTTTTAAGACGTATATAACCCACTAAAATAAAGCTTATTTAATAAAAAACTAATGTATATGAACATCTTAATTTGTGTAAATGTAAACTGCAAAGAGAGTGGCTGACACAAAATAGTTCCTTTTTGTTGCTTTTTAGTAGAGTAACAGTGATGAGTAAAGATAATATGCATGAGAGTCCCTTTTACGGGCACCGGTCACCAATGTTCGGCAACCTACCCGATCGTTCATCCACAGTTCATTTATAAACAAATGTAACATTTTAAAATTCTCCTCTAAACATCCATAATTTAAATACTGTATTGTTTAAGATTCATTATGAGACTTCACATTTTTACTAATACGGATTTATGACGATTTTTTAATTATTATTTATTGTTTAAGGACTCAATCAACGAGTTCACATGACGCTGTATAGTAAACTAAGTCGTTCGATCGGCAGTGTCATCCTAGGACAACCCTACCCTGGATCCACATTTGGTGGTACACGTTTAACAATGCTGAACTGGTAGAATCGTTCGTATAGAGCACAAAATACACTTGTATGAGTTTGTTATGAGGTTTTAACAGACACTGATAAGTTCAACGAAACCTTCACTTTATAATATAACCGAAACTTTGTTCTTCTGTTGTGCGAAGTTCGTGAGGACGTCGCCAGGGTGTCACAGGGGTTGGTCTAGATCAGTATTGAGGGTATGACCTTGAAATTGGAGCTCGAAATGGCCTTGAAAAAATGCAAGGGTTGTTTCAGAGCAGTTTAGCGGGAGTGGCCTTGATATTGGGGCTCGAAATGGCCTTTAAAAAATACAAGGGTTGTTTCAGATCAATACAGAGGGAGTGGCCTTTGGTTTGGTGCCCGTCGACTCCTTGGGCAGCCACAGGGGTTGGTCTCTCAGTTTCCCCCCACACAGAGTGACGACCGCCATGACAGCAAAGATGGCGCCCAACAGCGTGAAGTAGCCACCATAGATAAGGAACTGGAAGAACACAGATACATATAAGCAGAATAAATACAAATACATTTTCAGAATTGATTTTTCATTCTAAGGTAAATTAAGATTATTTATGGTTACACATAAAAGAATAATATGTCACCATAGCTTATGTTATTAGTAGGATATACAGTTTTTTTAAAGATGAGACATTTTACCTACCTGAGTCCTGGCGCCCAGGGCTAGCCCCCCTTCCCCGGCCACAGCGACCGTTAGAACAGTCTGAAGGACGAGAGCAAAGAACGTATTGACTCCAAATATCAGCCCGTACGAGTCTTCGTTGATGTGTTTAGCCACCTCGGCACTGGAACAGTTACAAACAATGAAAATTGTATAATGGGATAATCTAAACTTCTTAATTCATTCTTAACAGTTAAAGTGTAAGAAAAGTGTAATCTCCTTTTTTCGGGTCTTAGAAATATTGACAGCTAGTTTCTACAATAAGACTAGTATCCAAAGTCGCCGCCTAAGATATTGGAAATCTATGATAAGCATAACAAATTCCTAAACAACATTGTATGCTTGTATAAAAGAAGTCAAATATGAATACGGACTAAAATGTAAACGTTTCTCGGACATTTGCTGGATGTACAAAAAATGTTATGAAATTTGCAATTTGTTGAACTAAGGCAGATCTGAAAAAGTATATTGTTTTGGAAATAGTTTAGGTCTATTGATATTTCTTAAACTTCATATAATATTACCATAACAATTTTAAATTCGTTGTTTACACCAAACGAAAATTTTTGTATGGTTTATGATTTACCTACCAAATAATTATCATTCCATATTGTTAATAGTTCCATATTCTGCGTTGAAAATAAATCCATCACTTACAACTGTTAAATTGGTGCCTAATCCATTGTTATTTCGTAGGTACACCTAAAATGTGTGATAATAGAGCAACTGAAAATGCCAACGAGAAGTAACCCTATACTACTCTTAAACGCCTTTAATTTAATAATTTCAACTGGGTTCGAAAGTTTGTGTAACAGCTTCGTTCTTCTCGTCAACTGCTCGGCAGTCCAGGTTAGTGGAGGAACCTATATGACTGGTCAAAGTTACACCGTCCTTTCGGAAGGGACGTAATGCCGATAGTCCTCTTGGTACTTTTTGACAGGAGTAGGCTACGTGCTGGTACCAGGCTTCCCCTCCTCCCTTCCTCAATATCATTCATCAATCATCACTCATCAGGCTGAAGAGGGCATTGTGCCCTACACTGACCTTAATTACAATAAAGTAAAGTAAGTAAGTAACTCGTATATTAGTTGGCTTACTTGACAATAGTAATCATGGTGTAATAGAGAACTGTAAACACAACATAAGTGACGTAAGCAACGTTCATGTCGGTGGTGAAGGCGGATAGAATCATACAGGTGCCTTGCAGACAGGCGCAGCCAGCAAGTGTTACTTCTCCAAACACTTGCCAGTTGAGTCGCAGCCAGCCACACCCGAAAGCAGCGGCCGAGCCTAGAGTACCACATCAAAACACGGCATAATAGTTCATATTGATATTGATACTGATGATTGACACAGATTAAAGATATATCTCTATATTTAGGGGTGGACACTGCATGGACAGTCTTATAGATGGCAGGGCCTATATAAGTGGGCAGTTCAACACATTTTGCGAAGTTGGGAATATCACTTGTGTAGTTGGAAATCTCATTTAAATGCTTCTAAAGCCAGCATTTATAATTTGTGTTTTCATTTCAACATGTTATTTCTAATATCTTACCGTATCTGTGTGTGTTTGTCAGAAAACTAAAAATAATACTTAAAGTACTAATTTATGCTAGTTAACAACCATCATCGGATTAGGTATATTTTTGAATTTTCTATCTAGTTTGTGCATTTGGAAACAATCCTTAATATAGGTTCTGATAGATGGGTAAACAATAAATAATATATTACTTACTTTATTTGAGTGATGATAGGTGAATGATTACATATTATATACCTTACGAGTTATTATTATTCTGATACAACTACTAACTCTGATTGGTATGAGAGATAATAATAATGATGATGAGTGTTGGATGGAAATATTATGGTCATAGTGATGAGAATGGGAATAAACAATGATAGTTACTATGTACTTTAAAATATGATAATGTCTATACTTTCGGGAGACTTCTTTCTTCTCTCTGTGAAGAAGGATTTCAGGTTGCGTTTGAAGGAAAGCGGGAAGGGAGACCTTTTTGTAATGTTGGGAAGTTTATTGGATTGTTTGGATTGATTGTAGGTCAGATATTCGGCACCCATAGTATCCTACTGAATAGTACAGTAATAGTACTGAAACACATCCTATTTGAGTAAAAACAACTATTTAGTAAAAACAAAGTTATTCGAAGTCTACAACGAAATAAAAAGAGCAATGCTATTATATCATGCTTTGATAATAGGAGAAGAGGCAGAAGAGGTATTGAGATTGTTGACTCCAAAACGTGAAGGATCTAAGTATAGTATTGAAGTAATTAGTTTGTCTCGCTCTTACCAATAATCGTGTAAGATGCATCAACGATTCCGTTATACATTATATGTGGTTCTTCGCCGTTCTCAACTTTCTCAAGGTTTATGGTTTCCCACAAGACTTGCGAATACAGGTTAACCTATAACATAAACATAACGTGTGGAAAGAAAATTATCGTGATAACTTTTCGTAAGAAATCTGTCCCTCTTCAGATAGCTATAACTAGATGTTAAATTGTTTAGAAGCAGTCTTACTGATCCTTGATCATCCACTACTGATTTGTGACCAAGCAGAGGCCAAGAGAAAACTCTTTTGTAAGATTTTTATGTATAGAACATAAAACAAAGAAGTTAGTGATGAAACCATGACTTTTAGACCGCGGGAGAATATTTTTAAATAACACACCACAAGAACAGTAACCACGCTCATGAAAAATAAAAAAAAAATAAACTCACCAAGTACGTTTATTTTCGAGAACGTCCACTTTCTTCCTCAGACGTGAGGTCACTGAGGAAGAGAGTCGATGCTTCGAAAATTAACGCACTTGTGAGTGTTTTTTTATTTTTCATGACCGTCGTTACTGCTAGTGTGGTGTGTTTTATTGAAAGGTAGTTAGTGTTATGATTAAAAAACCGTAAACACTCAATAAATACCTGATAATAACCGCATGTTGCCAGTGCCCACCACAAACTCCATTTCAAAACGTAGTTATTTGTAAACGCGTCTTTAAAATCCCTCCACAAGTGATGGTAAACATCGACACATTTCTGTGACACGATCAGCTGCTTTTGATTTCCTGTTTGAGTAGCGATTTTCGTAGAGTAATCACTGGGAGGTAAAACTGTTGATATTTCCAGACTAGGTGTGGAGTTTTCATTCTTGTCCTGGGTGTGGAAATAGATGCTTCTGGTCGCTGTCGGAAGGAACAAGGCCCAGACCGTGGCAATAGCAGCGGCTAGAAGTTAAATAAATTTGTTCATATCTCACAATTATTTCTAAAACTATGTGCTAAAATGTTGAAACATATAATTACTAACATAAATTATTTTCAGCTTAAACATAATACACAATATTTGATAGGTAGACACTATTAATATGGCAGCCATAGTTTCACATTCATGATTGAATTGTTTCTGGTGTGACATATACTTAAAAAAGTTTTGAATATATCTCATCAAACTATTTCTTCCACTACGATCTACTCAAGAAACAACCTCAACCAACAGGGACATAGCACACCCCTCTTCCACCGAATCTACCATGTATGTATCAGTCGATCTTTCCACGAGTTCTTTGATAAAAAAAAACTAAATTAAAACTACCGCACCTAGGCAAACCCATTTTAGGTCATCAACAGTGAAAACAACTATTGGCGACATCCCAACTATGAGAAATATTAAATGTCAACTTTACATACAGGAAGAATTTTAACACTAAATGTATACAGATTTATGCAGACTTAGTTTAATGATGCATCATGTGGTCGGTCTTACATCCTAATGAAATGCAGTTGAGATGTTGCAAGTCAGCAGTATCTGTAGATACAAGGATCTGACCCAGGACACTGGATGTGAAGCGGCCCAATAAGAAGGCAGTCTGAGTGTAGCTAGTGACCTTCTGGTAGTGTTTCTTATCCACTTTGGCGTAGATGTAGGTATAGTAGGCGACTTCTGTAGCTAAGAATATGCCGAAGAAAAATTCCATCACCTGTAATTGAAAGTAATATAGCTTGATTGCATCATGATTCATATAGAAGTGCAGTGACGAAAATGGTCACCAATACGTACACCGGAGCTCAGGAATCAACCCCACCCCCAATACAACAACAATAGAAGAGGTTTTAAGAGATTATAAGATGCAATTTTTAGGTAACAGCAAACCTTTTTAAGACTTTTATTAAAACAAGCCGTGGCCTCAGTTGAAAACTTTTGTTTTCGACTTCTCTTTTACTGATTTAACGGAAATAACTGTTCTATTGTTAGTAGTACCTTGTTCGTTTATGTAATTAGTAATCAGTTTTAGATTTTAGGAATTGCTATAATGGTATGTGTACAGAAAAAATTACCAGAGCTCAGTTTCGGTATTAAAATGTACCGGTACGGCGCTCCGGTGCGCTCCGGTTCACTTTCGTCACTGAATTTCCACTCGTTCCATTCAGGATTCAGATAAATCTGATATTTGTTATTAGATCAATACAAAATATAACCGCAAATGAATCTGTGTACCTGCATAGTCAAAATGTTGCGTCCAAATACGACAAGTGTTGCTGAAACAGTAACGGACAAGCTCCCAATCACAATCACCGGCTTATATCTGAGTAGATCAGTCATGAGAAACACAACCACCAGCAACGACAGCTGAGAGTAAGTCATGACTGGGAAGATCTCCTGATTCACCTGGAAACAGAGGGCAGGTAGAAAATAATACACGATATATATGCAAACTTGTGAAAGGTGTTAAGTCTTTAGGCGCTTTCTGAATTCAAGTCGATGCCAAGTCGACGTTAAGGCCAAGAAAAGTACAAAACCGCAGTTGTCTAAGAGGATATGCAAAACAGGTGGCTCGTTGGTCCAGTAGTTAGCATCCCTGCTTCCAATGCAGAAGGTCCCGGGTTCAAATCCCGCTTCAGGCAGAAGTTTTTTAACTTCTGATGTAGATTCAATTCCATTACTTCTTGGCTTAGGAATAAATAAACGGTGACTTTGGAGCCGTCCTAGCAACGAAGCACTCAATAAATTCAAAGTTGTTCTGAATCAGCCTTGTTGATTCTGGCAATTGTCCGCAGGTGTTCGCACTGTCCAATCACTGATTCATATGTTTCGTATTTGAAATATCGATCTTTGATTGGATATCGCTCACTCGTCGATGGTGTTCGAAGCCTACAGGGTTGGTTTAGTCACTTTAAATTAAAGTCCCCCACTGCGAATCAGTTTAATTACTGAGTGGGTAGACTCTAAATGTGAATTTATTTATTTATTTATTTATTAACTTATGATCCAACTATAAACCTTGTTCGTTCATACAATGGGAGAAAGAAAAATGTTAAAGTAGCAACTGTTTTTGTGCCCCAATCTGTTAAAAGTTTACAAATTAAAAACTATATTTACCAGACCTGATTTACAGTGAGGGACGCAGTGAGTTCAATTTTTATGAACTTTTTTTAAAAATATTTTTTACTTACTATATATGGTTATGCATTAATTAATTAATTAATTACAATAGATGCTGTATAGTTACCTGCAGTTCCGTGTAGTTGTGACATGGCCCAACCAGGTATTGAGTGAAGAATGGGTCAACTGGTCTGAATTCTTTGAGGAACCCGAAGACGCAGAGAATAAGCGAAGTCTTCACCCAGGTTTGCATGGTTACCGTGTTCAACAGCTGACGTCACTAGAAGTGTCACCAACCTGGCAGTGGTTTTGTTTTGTTTACATTACCTTGCTTTGTTCTCTAGGGAAATTGTTATTTCAATTCAGTTTTTAAAAGTAATTGAGAAAATTAGTTCATTAATGTTATAACGACTGTTCAATTCCTTTTTTCGAACTTATATTTGTACTAAAATTACTATGTTAGAGTATTTGCATCAGTTTCTAAAGTAATTGAGAAAAGTTGTTCAATAATGTTTTAACGACTGAATTATCTGTTCAATTCCTTTTTTCGAATTTATATTTGAACTAACTATCATATTTGAGTATTTGCATGAACTTTAAAATCGAATTACTTTTGCAGGATAACTTTTTGTGTGAAAAATATCGATATTATACAACTGTGTATCTGCAAGAAACCCATTAGTCAGCCGATTCTCGTGAAATAACTTTGTTACCTAAATCAAGCTACTCAGAGCAAATAAATGCAAACAATACTAAGAAGTAATGGAAAGTAATTCAATTTCTTTAAAATATAATTGTCGTTATAATTGGATTTATCTTCTTTTAGAGTGATTGCTATACAATTGCTTTCCGTTGTAAGTAATAATAATTGGTAAATGTTATTATTTTTAAGCAATAAGTTGCGAATGTGATTGTAATTTGATAACTTTTTCAAACAAATTATTGTAACTGCATTCATTTTTTTAAGCAAGTTATTAATATTGTCCACCTAATCTTATTACATTCAAACAGTTATCATTGCAATCCTTTTATATCATCACGCATGAGTTTTGTTTATAACACTATATACCGGATTCATTATCAAGAAACGATGTATTGACTATACTATTCAGTACACTACAATTGATTTACAAAAGTTACAAATAGATAAAAACTCACCGTTAATAATTAAGCACTATTAGGTACAACAATTCTCGCCGGTTCAAGACGACAACAAAGTTAATGTGCCGATGATCACCATCACACAAACACGTGTAATGTCTCTATCTACAACGATGCACACGTGAACAGGTAAAGGCTAGCTCTGCACTAGCAGAGTGAGTGAGTGAGTGAGTGAGTGAGTGAGTGAGTGAGTGAGTGAGTGAGAGAGTGAGTGAGAGAGACAAGAGACGTATGTGAAAACGATCCGCGTACTTCCGGCTGCTCTGTCCAAGTCAAGCAATGTTGGACTTAATCCCTCGACGCAACGAAATCTCCGGTCTGCTGACGTCGCCTTCTCTATTTTCTGTAAGAGTACACACTAAACAAAGTGATGCAGATTTTTGTAAGAAAATTAAATAAAACCTAACGAATGTAATAATTTTTATTTTTTCCAAACTAACAGTACAATTTTTTTCTCACCACCAGTTCATAGAACTGTATGGGTTGGTATATAGACAATATATTATACAAGTTTATTTATTTTTGAACTAAATGTAAAAACACTTCAATAAAAGTGATAAATTGTTATACAGCAAACTCCTGGTAGTGTCAGCCACAGACATTATTTAGTTCCGTATAGTTGTCGTGGCCTTGGTTTCGGGGTTCGTATAGAGGCATTGGGCAGCAACAGGGGTTGGTTATGTCGGTACAGAGGGCGTGGCAGACATTTTAGGGCTCATAGTTTCCTTGGGTAGCCACAGGGGTTGATCTCTCAGTTTCCCGCCACACCACGTGACCGCCGCCATGACAGCAAAGATGGCGCCCAACATCACGAAGAAGCAACCGTAGATAAGAAACTGAGAAGAGAAAGCAAACGCTAAACAAATTTAATTTTTGGATTTCACATTAGTTTCTCAGTTTGCACGTTCACCAGTTGCCCCAATATAATCCAATTTTCAGCCTCACGAATTAGCAAAGTCAAATAATAAAAACTAATTTTTATAATTCTCTACTTCTTACCGTTTCCATCAAATTTTTCCGTTGGTGATAATTTTCACAATAGCGTGCATGAAACGATCACATTACTGTGTGGTTATATTGGGGTGTGGGGTGAGCATGAGAGTACACAGAAGGGGGGATTACAGGCCTACCTGTGTCCTGGCGCCCAGGGCTAGCCCCCCCTCCCCGGCCACTGCGAACGTTATAACCGTCTGAAGGACGAGGGCAAAGAACGTATTGACTCCGAATATCAGCCCGTACGAATCTTCGTTGATGTGTTTAGCCACCTCGGCACTGGAACAACACAAACATGATTATTAGTATTATCTTCCTATCTATTTAATATCCTAGACCATTATAAAAAATATTGAATTAAATATACTATTTAATATACAGTGTATTCGCAGTTGCTTTCTTGACTAAACCCTCTTGCACGCCAAAGGTCTTCCCCCACCATCCTACCGCGCGGTGAGTGCAGGAGTGGCTCATAAATTTGGCTCACATATTGGGACGTTAATTATTTAACTAGAGAAACACATTAAAAATTCTCAGATTCGTCAATCAATTCAAGAATTAAATGGTTTAAGAATAACTGCGAAATATTGATTGTGATGTCTCTTTTTTAATCTTTCTGTGCCGTTTTAATGTATGACATCTTTACAGGTATAATTAATGAGCTATACGGCTGTACTCGCGCTTGCCCGGTTTGTAGGGGTAGGTAGACCCTTGTTGTACAAGGAGGTTTAGTGCTAGAACTGCACTACACGGTACAATTTCATGCACTTACTTAACGATGGTCATCATTGTGTAATAAAGAACGACGAATATGACTTGACAAACGTAAGCGATGTATATGTTGGTGGTGAGGGAGGCAGTGAGCAAACAAGCCCCCTGTATGAGGGTGCAGGAGGCTAGGGCAGCTTCTCCCACCACCCTCCAGTTCAGACGCAGCCAGCCGCACGCAAACGCAGCCGACGCCCCTGTAATTATTGAGGACGAGTTATTTCTTGATTGATTGATTAATATAATCATTGTTTTTTGTATATATTAAATGTATATTACTCATTTACAAAGCAGGACAATAAAATAGAAATGTACAATTAATAAGGGAAAAAAATAATTTTTTTTTAAATCTTAGTGTTGAAAATAGAATAAGAACTATAACAATTATGAATTAATGGAAAATATTGCATTTAAATATAAGAGAATAATAATTAACTATGAATAACAGAAATAAACAGATATGTAAAAAGGAAATATACACATAAAAAAAAACAAAGTGAGCAATATCCCAATGGGGACAAAATGAACTATATCCCAATGGGGACATAGTGAACAATATCCTAATGGGGACCAAGTATCGTGTTAACTTAGAACAATATGACAGCTTAACACCATTGTTCTTATTAGTTTTGTCCTTGTCACCACCAGAATGCATCTGCATCTGTTTAGAGCCGCACAACATAGACCCTTACCGATAAGTGTGTAGGAGGCATCGACTACTCCGTTGTAGGTTCTCTGTGGTTCGTGTCCGTTCTCTACGTTCTCCTTGTTGATGGTTTCCCACAGGACTTGAGAGTAGAGGAACGCCTAAGACAAACAACACACAAACAACTTGGTCGGAAAGACTAGACGACTTTTAAACTTGATCAATTTTCATTTGTGTGTAATCAAGTTGATCTGTTTTCTGACGATTTAATATGTTTTAGGGCTAAAATAATGAATGTGTTAAATAATATGAGATAGGGTTGATGTGAAAAATGAGTTGACTATGTACATCGATGTACATTTATTGTGATCCTAACAAATTTTGTGTTTTTTTCAGGTGTATTACGTTTACACTTGTGGACCTTTAAATATGCTGTTGTAAATAAAGGCTTTATTATTATTATTTTCTTTAGCCTATTTCTTACTAAAGGAGGTGAAATAAATTAAGTTTAGATACATAATCGTTTTTCACCAGCTTGATGAATTATGCGTTGAAAAAATAATACACGGAAATCATTCTTTAAATCTTCATTCAGTTTCCTAAATAGTTTTTTAACTGCAGATGGAAATAAAAAATTACCTGATAGTATCCGCATGTGGCCAGTGCCCACCAGACGCACCATTTCAAAACGTACACATTTGTGAACGCGTCTTTAAAATCCTTCCACAGATGTAAGTAGGCTTTGATACACTTTTGCGGTACTGTCAACTGTTTTCTGTTTTCTGGTGTTGGTGACACATTCATACTGTAACTTGTTGGGAATATAACTGCAGCCATTTGTTTTTGCACAGTAGTTTTATCTAAAACAGGTGTTTCGTTAGCTTTGATTTCATCGTCGTGAAAATAAATACTGCGTTTCGCTGCGGGAAGGAATAATGCCCAGACCGTTGCCAGCGAACTTCCTGAAATATAAAGATGAAATTATGTAAATTTCTCTAATCATTGACTTTGTTAATTTTAATTCTAGTTATTTGTTATTTTTAACGACGTTTTCGACAACTATGATAATATAAAGTCGGGACGTGTTTGGAGGAAAGGGACAAATGATGTAAAAGGGAGGAAAAGGATGATGTGAGGACGCGGAAAAGGACTTAGGTCCAGTCTTACAATGTCGCAATAACTATTTATTCGTCGGATAGCTTATTTTCTCCACGGCAACCACCAATCAAAACCCTTGAAATCTTCCAAATAGCTTAAATTGCTACAGATAACTTTATTATTAGGAGATTGTATAAGACTGGCCCTTAATGTCTAAACTAAAGTTGAATTTCTTATAATGTGTTCTAACCTCCAATTGAAAAATAGAGGAGTTGTTCTATATTTAAAGCATCTGTAGATACAAGGATCTGTCCCAGGACACTGGATGTAAAGCGGCCCAATAGAAAGGCAGTCTGGGTGTAGCTAGTGACCTTCTGGTAGTGTTTCCTGTCCACTTGGGCGTAGATGTAGGTAGAGTAGGCGACTTCTGTTGCTAAGAATATGCCGAAGACGAAACTCATTAACTGTAATCAAATCAAAATACCGCTTATGTGGTAGTCATGTATCTTGTAAGGTTATATTGTGACTTAGTAGTGTGAAAGTTAAGGAATAAAAAAGCTGAAAATGTACTTTACTTACCTGGATTGTAACAATGCTCTGTCCGAAAACGAGCAGACTTAATATGGTTAACGATGCCCCTTCAATCACAATCACCGGCTTATATCTGAGTAGATCTGTCAGTAGAAACACAACCACCAGCAACGACATCTGAGAGTAGGTCATTACTGGGTAAATCTCCTGATTCACCTGGAATGAAAGGAAAAAAAAGAACAGGACTCAATTAATTTGGCTTATGAGCACCGAGGTGTGATTTAGTTATTACGGTTTGTTAAACATGATTTTAACACAACATTACATTTAAGATGGATGTCAGTTGCTTTGTTTGTTCGTAGAAAACTTCGATGATCTCTTAATCGGAGATTAAAAGTTTAGTGAAACCGGGAATGAATTGCCCAGTCATTCTTCATCAAAAAGGAAGTTACAACAATTCAACATTTGTCTTCACATAGTTAGTTAATTCAAAGTGCATTGGTACATCCAAAATCATAATTCTTGATTTTATATTTTTTAATTGTTTTGTATTTGTACAGTGCTCTAAATCTTGTGATGAAAATCATACAAACGGTTGAAGATAATTTAAAAAAAATCTGTTTAGTTTAGACTAAAAATGTTTATTATTTGTTGTTTTACGACGTACTCGACAGTTAGACCGTACGACGTCGGTTTTTAGTCGCCTCTTACGACAGGCAGAGCTGCCCTGGACCAACTCTACCAGACTGTAAACACAGACTAAAGTAATCACATATCAATCGAGTTTTTCTTATCTTTCAAGTGTTGACGTACATGCTGCAAGATATGAGGTGTGTTCGAGTACTTAACCTGAACTTCTGTGTAGTTGTGCCAAGGCCCTATGAAGTATTGTACCATGAACGGGTCGGCGGGACGGAACTCCTTCAGGAACCCAAACACGCACAGAATGAGGGAAGTTGTAACCCACTTATCCATTGTTACTTTACTTTTGGTCACATGTGCACTGTCAGGTACCTAGAAGGAAAACGTACAGAGACAAAGACAACGTCCAGTAAATCACCGCTATTAGCGAACGGGTGCGAAATAAGGCAGTTGAATGAGATACAAGATCGTAATTATGGGTCTAAGCTACGAAAATAGTGCATTTTTATTTAAATGTACCTTTTTATAATGAGTCTTGAAACTCGCTATACTCATTGTTAGTTTGCCGTTTTGAGACTTAATTTGTTTTTATAGATCGATGTATTTGTTAACCTTCATAACTGTCGCGTTTGAATAACTTGCGATTTTTAACTTTGTGAAAATTGATAAGATGACCTGGTTATGGAGTTCGACGAGACTCCGCCAAGGGATTTACAGGACTTTGGACCTCGATACAATGAGTGACTGTTTACTTTAGTTCCTCCCCTCTTACTATTTACATCCTAACCTTATATCCTTAACTAACCACACTATATTATAACCCTTCAGTTAAAAAAATATTATGTACACTGAGAAATTGATGAATTAATTTGAATGAAAAAATCTTATATGTATTATCTGTAAGTACAGTGGTCTCTTAGTCTCCCAAACTATATGATTTGAAACAGAAACATTAAAAAAAATGGCTCAGCAACACAATTTTCGGCAAATAGGTAACAATTTTGAAAGTTCAAATTAATATATTAGGTACTCACCTAGAATTCTGAAGTATTGTTTTCATTCGAGTCACAGCGATACCATTTTACAATTCTCGTTATATTTAGCTTTTTTATGTTGTTTTAGCTTGTTTTAGCTTAGTCTTGACCTCTCTCCAAACAAGTGCGAAACTCACATGTGTAGGCCTAATCTGTCACGTTATTTTAGAAATGTCTCTACAAGACTCCCCATAAGTCGACTGCACTTTCTTGAATGTGTTTCCTTATCGCACTAATTAGCTTTAATTCGGTCAATGCAGGTATGATGCACAGTTTTTACGACACTGCAATCGTATGTTTACGCTGTTTCTATTTGCAGTGCTAAAGCCGTATACCTAAGAGGTGCTTAGCTGAGATGGTGATATTATTAATAGCGGCTTTATTTCAAAGTAGTTTTGCAAATATGATATGATAATAGTATGAAATGATTATAGCATTACAAATAAAAATAATATTGTAAATATAGTAGTTTTGCAAATGTATTTGCAAAAGTGCAAACATATGAGAGCTAAGCCCGAATATCAATCAAATCAAATATTACACACACATCATTTATTCTTAGCATTATTGATGCGAATATGTAAAACAATAATTTTAGATCTACAACAAAACAGTGAAATATTATTCTCAGATTTAAAATATATACAGTTCGATAAGAGAGCAAATCGCTTTTGTTAATATACTCTGATAAATTCAGACCACAGATTTCCTGTCGCAGCCTGGAATGTTGAGTTTAAGTACATTGTCGTGCACGATTCCTTTCTCGTTTTACTACAAACAACTTGTAAGAGTTTTTAATTTTTCGTAGCAAATAAATATACATATCTTTTAAACTGTCCATGCAATCGACAATTATAGTGATAAACTGGCAGTTAACAGTTGTTAATTAATATACAGAAAACTCTTTTCACGAATAAAAATCATCCTGGACTGGCTGAAAAGAAATAAGCTCCTAGTTAACGTAGGGAAAACAAAATGTATGCTGGTTAATGGTTACATCATCAGAAGTGGTAGCTAAGAAAATTGCTGCTAGACAAGACTGAGCAATAGTGCTGAATGATGTGTTTCTAGATTTTGTAGATGAATTTATGTACTTAGGTGTCATAATAGATAAACATCTCAAACTTACCAGCAATATTGAATTTGTATGTACGCAAATAAGTGGAAAAACAAATATGCTATTTAGACTTGGGAGATTTGTACCGGCTAAAACACTGATAGTAATATACAATGCACTAATAAAACCTCATCTCAATTACTGTGGAACACTATTGTGGGGAATAGATAAAGCGAGTATGTCAAGGCTACAAAAACTTCAAAACAGGGCTATGAGGGCAATATTGAAATACAACCAATACACAAAGATACAAGATACGCTTGATATTTTAAACTGGCTGTCAATAGAACAAATGGTCTCCCTAAATACGCTTACATTTATACACACAACAATAAGAGGCGAACTACCAGAATAACTACAGAAACACATCTCTTTTGGCACAGAAGTGCATAAATGTAATACCAGAAAAGCTCACGATGTTTATGTAGCGGGTAATAACAGGTCAATGTCGCAACAGTCTATTTTCCACGGTGGTATGAAATTGTATAATAAGATGGATGATGGAATGAAGCGGATGAAAGGCTTTAGACAGGAACGTGTAAAATTTGTAAAAATGGAAATAGTCTTGCAGAGGTGAAGAAATTTCTTCTTAAACATATTGGTAATTAGGTGTAATTTTTGTTTTGTGATAATGTATGAAACATTTGATAATAGCGGGAAGCTAAATAAAATGAATGAATTGAATTGAATTGAAACAATTAGACCAGCCAACTGGACATTTTCATAAACATTCCAACCTTGAAATGTACAGATTTATTGTCATTCGTAAAAACTGTACATAAGTTAAATAATATGAGTATTGTGTTATTGTTTTTCGGAAACAAAGATTCGTGGTATGTTGGTGGGAACCCATATCGATGTATTAACTCGGATTGACTCTAAGATAAAGTAGAATACACTCATTCAATGAGTTTCTCTTCAAGTTTCAACAAGCCGTTACTTCTTTTCACATCAAAACATAAGAGTGTTGAGCTCATGAATTGAAGGAATATAATGAGTATTGAAGATGTAGCCTTGAAGTCTTGAAGTAAAACCTTGAGTAATCCTTGAGCAGCCATGGGGGTTGGTTCAAGTCAGCATAGAGGGCGTGACTTACATTTTGGTGCGTGTAGTGTTCATGGGTAGCCATAAGGGTTGGTATTGATCAGTACATATGTCTTGGCCTAGATCAAATTATTGGTCATTTTAGGGGTGTTTATGTCAGAATGGAGTGTGTTTCCGACTTTGGATGTTCGTAATGTTCCATGGGGGCCACAGGGGTTGTTTTACATCAGAACGTAGAGGTAGTGGCCTTGAGGTTTAGGCTTATAACGTCCTTGGGCCCCCGAGGGGCTGGTTATGTCGGTACAGAGGGCGTGGCAGACATTTTAGGGCTCGAAGTTTCCTTGGGCAGCCACAGGGGTTGATCTCTCAGTTTCCCGCCACACCACGTGACCGCCGCCATGACAGCAAAGATGGCGCCCAACATCACGAAGTAGCCACCGTAGATAAGAAACTGGGGAAAAAATTGAAATCTTTGTTGAATGAATATCAAACTTGTTGCACACTCTAATTGTGTATATTGTATAGCCTACCTGAGTCCTGGCGCCCAGGGCTAGCCCCCCCTCCCCGGCCACAGCGACCGTTAGAACCGTCTGAAGGACGAGGGCAAAGAAAGTATTGACTCCGAATATCAGCCCGTACGAGTCTTCGTTGATGTGTTTTGCTATCTCAGAACTAAAACAGTACAATGATTATTATTATAACAATCATTATTCGTGTATCATAAATGAATTTAAGTACGTTTTGAAATAAATATAATCAAGAAATGGCAGTTTTTTAGCCACTAAGTTAAAAACGATTTTCAGTAAGGGACATTATACAATTTTATAAATCAGTATCCTGTAGATATATTTAAACAGATTACAGAAGTTAGAAACTTCAACCCCAACCACAAATAATTGAAACTGGGACCTTCTGTTCATACAACTTTTTTCTTAAAAACATTTAATGATTAAATGCTATACTATAACCAGATTTCAAAACCTTCATCAACCAAATACATTTTTAGTGATGTTTTCTTTACTATACATGGCATATAAAACAATATTGTTTTAAATTTAGTATTTAGAAATGTATTGCACAAAAATAACTGAAAGAAATTGTATTTCAATTCACTTACTTGACAATCGTGATCATTGTGTAGTACAGCACCGTAAATACAATATAGCCAATGTACGCGATGTATACATCTGTGGTGAGGGAAGCAATGACCATGGTAGCCCCCTGAATTAGGGTGCAGGAAGCCAGGGCAGCTTCCCCGAGCACCTTCCAGTTAAGACGCAGCCAGCCGCACGCAAACGCTGCGACCGCTCCTGCAATACAGGAGAGCGTTGACCAATCAGGTGCTAGCATTGTTATCCTAGATATATTGAAAGTTTTAGAGATAGGATGGACACTTGAAAGTCGGTAGCGAGACCAAAAAATATCAAACACGGCAACATATTTCACTAAGTATGGTTAATATTTTGGGTATTTTGGAATCTAAATCAAATTCAATATAATAATAAATTAGTTTTTTGCTTTGTGACGTACTCGATAGCTAGTTAAGTAATATAAAGTCACTTGAATCACAACAATCTGTATCACACATCGCAGGAGTCGCCATAAGAGTATAACAAAATAAGAGAAATATGGGGGTTAAAGGGTTTAGGAGGAATTTGAGAGGTGGGGTGAGCTGTTGGTAAGTGCTTAGGTCTCAAAGAAAAGGGGAAAGGTAGTCACAAATGAGACAAGACTAAATGGAAATGTAGTAGGTCTGTGTATGATGTCTTGCACGCTTTTTTCATTTTTTCTTCTCTGCGTCTCTTCTCATTCTCATATATATGCCGACCATCTTTGAATGAAAATATATATAGTAAAATCATATTTTTTGCATCAGTCGGATAGTAGAATCTACATTGTGATTGCAATATTGGTAACTGCAGAATTGATAACGACGGTAAGGAACATAGACTCCTACCAATAATGGTGTAGGCGGCTTCTACAGCCCCGTTATACATAGTCTGTAGTTCTTCGCCGTTCTCTGCTCTCTCAATGTTGATGGTTTCCCATAAGACTTGCGAGTATAGGTATGCCTAAAACACACAGCACAAACAAATTGATAGGAAAGAAAAGAAGACTTCCAATAAACTTAACTCGCTTATTCGAAGAATTCATTCCACTTCTTGAGTCCATTAGTATTTCATTAAAAAATTATGAAATTATATTATCAAACCAGGTAGAATAGAATTTTTTACTCATAGAACTCATGTATCAATAATTTGGTACATTCTGCTTTGAAAAAGTGAAACTTGTTCCTTATTCTTAAACGCGTTATTTAGTCAACTACATACACAGAGTAAAAACAAAATTTCTGAGTTTGATTATGTATTTATTCGTTTACGTTAATCGTTTCGGTTATTGGAAGATTTGTACTAATATTCTGATTGGCATTGTTTGCTCTCTTCTTGACTACATATATTATTAGTTTGTGTTGACTTCTTATGAAAGAACTTTAGAAGTTTTTACCACCATGAAGACAAATTACATACAAAATTGTTCCCTTCGCTAGGTAATCATTGTTTCACTCTCCCAATTCTTTACACCTCACAGTGGATACGGCCACTTGAACAACCTCCAAAAAGTGGAGGAAATAGATAAAACCCAACTCCTAAATTACTACTAACTAAAGCTTAACTAGATACTTTAAGTGGATATAAAATACCAAATACCTGAAAGTAACCGCAAGTGGCCAGCGCCCACCAAACGCACCATTTCAAAACGTACATATTCGTGAAGGCGTCTTTAAAATCCTTCCACAGATGAAAATAGGCTTTGACACATTTCTGCGACATTGTCAACTGCTTTCTCTTTCCTGGTCTCGCGAACACACCCATAGTGTAACTTGTTGGGGTTATGACTGTTGCGATTTGTGTTTGCACAGTAGTTTTATCAATAATAATATGTGTTGCGTTGTTAGTTATTTCATCAGCATGAAAGTAGATACTTCGTTTTGCTGCGGGAAGGAAGAATGACCAAATCGTAGCCAGGGCAGAAGCTGAAAGAAAAAGTGATATAATGTACCTATAACATGAAACGACATAAAAGTGTTATTCTTATCCACATAACTGAGTCAACACCTAAATGAATCGGGTTGATTGCTAAGTTTGTAACAAGCAATTCTTATTTTAAAAAATTATCATTTTATTGTCCATTAGATGGAAATATTGAAAATGTGTGTTTACACTTTGCTAGCGCTCAATGATAGTTCACGATATTTCCAAGGACGTAATAAAATTCGGTGAAGCGATTTCTCACATTGACAAACTTTTTGGCCATATACTTTATTCCAATTACACATAACATGATCTAACCTGTTATGGAAACATAGTTGAGCTGTTGTAAATCAGCAGAACCTGTAGACACGAGGATCTGTCCCAGGACACTGGAACTGAAACGACCCATCAAGTAAGCAGTCTGGGTGTAGCTAGTCACCTTCTGGTACTGTTTCCTATCCACTTTGGCGTAGATGTAGGTATAGTAGGCGACTTCCGTCGCTAAGAATATGCCGAAGAAGAAACTCATCAACTGCAATGAAATACCTAAAACTGGATTATCAATGAAAGATTAGGTGAATGGGTTGTGAGGTCATTTGGTTATTTCGTCAAGTTTTTGAGTATTGAGTTGTTGCAGCAACGACGAGACGAAATAACCAAACCGTTCATCCAAAAGTCATCCAGAAGTCATCAAAGTCATCCAATTACTACACTACCTCAACAAAATACTGTATTTACCTGCATTGTAAGAACATTTTGCCCGAAAACTACGAGCAGACTTGATATGGTTAACGATACTCCTTCAATCACAATCACCGGCTTATATCTGAGTAGATCAGTCAGTAGAAACACAACCACCAGCAACGACAGCTGAGAGTATGTCATGACTGGGTAAATCTCTTGATTCACCTGAAATAAGCATCAATAAGAGTAAAATATTCAAGGTATTTGGTTGAATAATAGATCTTTGGAGAAATGCATTACTCAGTTATTTCACACATGTTCATTTTTCCATGCATTACCACAAGGTTTTACTGAAAGTGGGAAATTTTGCGTTACAGAGAGAACTCGGTGACAGTCAGAGTTTAAAGTTCTTGGGAAAACAATAATGAAAAACATTTTATAGAGTCAGCATTCACAAGGTTGCCAGACGTACTTGAACTTCTGTGTGGTTGTGCCATGGTCCGGTGAGGTATTGTACAAAGAATGGGTCCGGAGGTCGGAATTCCTTGAGGAAGCCAAAGACGCAGAGAATGAGTGAAGTCCTAATCCAGGTTTCCATGGTTAAGTTAGTTCAGCTGCCAACATGTAGGACCTAGAAACAACTTGTACAATAAATGCCTGGTATATAGTTCTCGCTCTAACTGTTTACATACTAACCTGATGCCATTATCTTATCGCTAGCATGTGTCCGTGGCATGCATACTGTTTCAAAGAATACCAACAAACTGTCGGAGTAATTACATTCATGTTACTATTATTGTTTGTTGTGTAGCTTGTTGGTACAGTGAGTTTATTTCTGCTTCCAATTCAGAAGGTTCAGGGTTTAAATCCCGGTTCGGGTATGGGTTTTGTAACTTTGGACCGAAACTTTACTTCTATCTATCAATATGATACTGGTGTATATGTAAACGGTGACTTTGGAGCCGTTACAGTAACGAAGCACATAATAAATAGTATAAATGTCCAACCACTGAAAATCAGTTCTTGTAACTGAGGTGGGTAGATTATAAATTCCATTGTACTTATTTATTATTTATTAAGTCCACAAATTCATAGAGTAGACATGGTTTTCCGCGGAGTAGTGTGTATAAGTTTGTGTAGTAGTAAACCCAAAGCTTATAATGAACAATGGAATTCCTACTATATACTAGAAACAGGTGTACATAAATGATATTACATGACCGTAAATTAGTATCTTTGAATTATACACAGCGGACGTGATGAATGAGCCTTGTTCACTCAACTAAGCCAAAGACCGCCTTAACGAACGTGTGTAAGGGCGCCAGATATCCGTTGATGTTTGTTGAAACAGCGTGCTTGATGGATAAGTATCTAATTCTAAGGTATGTATGAGATTATTTACTTTAGGGCTTGAATATTGTTTTAAATAAATATACTGCATTGCAATCCTGAAGCCTTTTATCAGCTTGCCTCAGATCTTCTCCCACCCAAATATTTATACAAAATACGTGTTTTGCAACTAGCTAACTGTAAAACTGAAAAAAAATCGAAGTCACATAATGTCTTAAGTTATCAGTGTATACATACTTCATTATTTATTGTGTTTATTTATACGCTAAGCTGTGTGAAGTGGGGGGGGGGGGGGGGGGGTAATATTAGCAGAGATTACAATTGTGAGTCTAGCTTAGAAAGGCGCGATTGAGAACGCTCTGTGTACGAATTATTGACGCAGATATTACACGTTGTAGTATACTCCCTACAGAATGACTACAAAATAATGACAACTGCTACAGTTCCAATGTTTCATGCGCAATGATCTCAGTTCCTTTTCTACCGCACTATTCATACACGCTGTTTCAACGGAAATCTGACGTTCTTTCACATATTCGTAAATGCGGTATTTCGTTTAGTAGAGTGAAATGTTACATATTCGTTGAAAATGGTTTTAATATTCCTCTTCAAAAATAAAGAAATAGGTGTTTTTACAATTTTGTGTGCCACAATTGTACAAAACCCTGCAGTCGAATCTAGTTGCTAGTAGAATATAATCTATGCTCTTACACTATATATGGGATACATTCAAAAGTTACTAACTACTGTATAATCTTTGGCTTTGTTTCAGAACTGTCGTTTATACGGAACTGTCTTGATTGCGTTCTTTAATTGCCTGATAGCTCTAATTCGGTCAGTGTAAGTATGCCAAACATTTTGTATAACATTTTGTATAACTGTTTAGATGCATACTTGCTCCAGTAACCCCACTTTAGATCTTGCAAAAGAGGAGCCAAGTTAAGCAGGTTGGTGACATAACAATGTAGTGACCTTGTTCTAGATGTTGCCAAAGTTACATAATTTCAATCTTGGGTAGTAACGAATCGGGAGTAACATGTTACTGTATAACAAAGTTACTTTAATTCTCACGTTAAGTAAATTTTTCAAGTTATCCAACTTCCACCTAATTTTCCCCTTTATTTTCCCCTAATATTGTATCAAATTTGAAGGATCCAAATCTGAATTCAGTAGTAGAGTGCGGGATTTATGTAAATCAAACGTTAACATACCATATTCGATGCAACGTCAACAGTCACCCGTACATCACATCAAACTGTTATAAATGTACTGTGGAAGTATCGATAGCAGCCGTAGTAGCCGCCTCTCTTAAAAGACTACACAATCTTCTGTAAATAATCGTGACATTGTCTGAAGAAGCTTTTCGGCTTCTATAGAAGTTTAGGATTGTTTGAATTTGTCACCTAGAATACAATGGAATATGACAGGCTGTTTTTTTTTTTTTTTTTTTTTTTTTTGCTAGGTGAACTGAACTGAACGTTCTATCTGAAAATATTGTGAAAGGACCACCATGAGTGTCTTTCATTATGGTAGAAAGTAAACATTTTTTGTTTCGTTTTTTTAAGTGTTATCAGTACCTTTTCCCTGTTGCGATCATTACAGCTAACCTTGACCAAAGTAATATATATTAAACTACTTTTTATTTTAGGATTCCACCACATATGTAATATATTTTTGGAACATATCGCTTAACGTCATTACTCTTGATTGTTAAGTGCAGTTATTTTAAGTTTGACACAGTTTGAAGCTCCACCCCCTAGTTATGTGACCACCACCCAACATAACAAATATGACTGATTATAAATAATATAATATGATATGAATGAATATGATAAGATTGCCGGGTTGTCACGGTGTGAAGGGGTGGTCACATAGCAATGAAGGGGAGCAGCAGGGGAGCGTCAAACTAAAAAAAATATTAAGTCTATTGAAATGAACGCTGGAATGCAGTTCACCATGAAAAATATTGTAATTTTTACCCATCAATACTGGCTGATGAGCGTAATCATTCAACAGGTGAAAACCAAACATTGTGTAACACGACGTTAATCAATTAACTACACCAATATCAATTAGTGTAGATGAATCTTGGACTAGAAATTACCATCTCCAAAACATGATAATTAAGTGCATTCCTTCATCCAGTCAGGATGTTACGTCACTGTGTAATAACACACTACGAGGCTGACACAACACTAGACGTCCACAAGGCTACAACTTGACTTGCCGGCACTCGGTTGGAATCAGCTAACAGTTGATTGGTCAGCTAGAGCGTACAATATTTCAATTAGCCAATGGCATACAGCCATATCCAAAGTAGACACATGGACCAAATAGCCTAAAACGCTACTTGTAATCTAAAGAGGGGAAAGCTAACTAATTTCCCCTACAGCCATTTTCCACAGGAAACAAGTTCTCTCTTATATCAGCCATGTTAAGTATAGGATGGCTAGAATGGACCTAAATAGTATAATGGTCCTTTAACCTCAATATTACATGGGTGACATGAATTATAGATAACAACACACCCTACTCTCCCAAATCATTGATTCTTCAAGAAAACTAGTCTAATTGAGCCCTGGAATTTATTTATCAGTATTTGATAATTTGATTTTATTGATTTATATATATCAGCGTCACTAAAAAATTATTTTTATTATAATTCATATAATAGTTATTCTGACTTTTTCAAAAAATTTCTCTTGTGAAATGTTTCTTGTGAATTGTAAAAAAAAGACAAAATTTTATTTAATTTTGAACATATTTATTTTCCGCGAATACAAAATAATTACAAATCTAATTTTTACAGATATTATCATTGTAAGAAGTCTGATTCATATACAACAAATTTTCATAACCGTTCATAATTTGACTTTTGCCAGTAATATTAAAAAAATATTTTATTATTAAACTTAAGTACATATAGTATGATGAACATAATTGATCGGTTTTTCAAACACATGTGTTTTCAATCGACATTGACAGGTAAAGTTTAGAAGAATTTGGTAATGGAGTCTCTAAAATTAAAGATAGTTACAAACAATTATAAATTATTAAATTCTCTATAACCTAAAGTTTACACACTGATACGCATAGTTGATGAAATGAAATGAAATGAAATGAAAAGTTTCCACTCGTGAATCGCAAGTTGAAACTATAACAGGGCTTGTCACAGTCGCAGAGTAGATCTGAATCGAGTAGGTTTTACTCTGTGACTATCAAGTAAAGTCTTCAAGTTGTTTTAGCTCTGAAGATGTGCAGTGCAACCTGCCCGATGCGTTTTAGCTACAATCGACGCGTCTACACCCGAAAGCCAAGTTTAATAACACTTGAGTGTCTATTTCTCCTTGGGCAGCCACAGGGGTTGATCTCTCAGTTTCCCGCCACACCACGTGACCACCGCCATGACAGCAAAGATGGCGCCCAGAACCACGAAGTAGCCACCGTAGATAAGAAACTGTAGAGGGAAAAAGTAAGATATTAACAGACAACACATGTCGAGCTATTTAGTCGTATAGGTTTGTATTTAGTGCGCTCAGTTAATGGAAGTATACGATAACATATTAAAAAATTAAACACATTATTTGCTAGTTCATAAACAAGAGAAAACGAAAAAAACAAATAAATGAAGGTAAGTTTCACAAATTAAAATTTAGTGTAAACACATATTGGAATAGAAGATGGGAATTATAGTGTAAATATTTGTCCAAATATATAATAGTATCTGTGATAGCATGGTCTATAGTTATGAAACGAAAGAATCAAGTTTTTGAAGATCTCAAACGCAAAATGAAAGTTATTATTAGTATAAAATTCCGTTTTCCCAGCATTGACATTTTTGTATTGATTGAACAATGTCAAGCGATAACAGTATGCCAATTCAACATAAACATAAGTTATCAATTTTCCCAGAGAGCCCTACTTGGGAGTCTAAGCAGACGTCACAAAGTATACGTGCTTATTTTCGAATTTGAAAATACTTGAGAATGTACCCACCCAGGTCCCCACATCAATATAAAACTACACATTCACGTAAGTTACTTGAGTGTAAAGTGTAGACTAGACATTACACCTTTACCTGTGTCCTGGCGCCCAGGGCGAGCCCCCCCTCCCCGGCCACGGCGACCGTTAGAACCGTCTGAAGGACGAGGGCAAAGAACGTGTTCACTCCGAATATCAGCCCGTACGAGTCTTCGTTGATGTGTTTTGCTATCTCAGAACTGAAACAACACAGAACAATCACGTTTTATAATGATGTAATTATGAATTAACATTGCAACGTCTTTGTCAAACAAAACAGAGAAAACGATCTAAAGAATTGAAGAAGAACATTGCACGTTCACCTTAAAGAGAAATTTGTATAAACAACAATTTATATTATAATTTTAATATTGTATCATAATACATTTTAAAATCATTTTAGAAAATTTAAAATTATAATTTTTTTTTTTAGTTAACGACAATTGACTAACTTGACGATGGTGATCATGGCGTAATACAGGATGTAAAACAAGATTATTGCTGCATATGCAATGTAGACATCTGCAGTGAGGGCGGCGAGGATGACACAAGCCCCTTCTAGCAGGGCGCAGCAAGCTAGCGTCGCATCCCCTAACACCTCCCAGTTGAGACGCAACCAGCCACAGCCGAACGCAGCTGCCGCCCCTAAAACACGAGTATACACTTGTTAGTTCAATTAACTGGTATGGGGAGGCGAAACAAGTGCACAGACAGCGTTGCGAGCGATCCGGCCAACCGTCACTGAATATTGGATACACACAATTTTCAACAATAAGAATTCTTAAGTCATTGCTAAACTATTTGACTTCTTTGGAATTTTTGGATAATTTTATAATAATAAGTAGTGCACTGCCTCCTCGATGGGGTTTCGGTTAATTCAAGCAGGCGGAGATTAGTGGCCGGAACCTTAGGTTGGAATTCATAGTCGGCCCCTACACCTAGGGGCGCCCAATGTTACCAAGGTAACAGTTGTTTCCATGTTATTTCCCATAAACAAAACAAATCCATAGCAACAATGGGTGCCCCTAGGTGTAGGGGCCGACTATGAATTCCAACCTTAGTCTAAGGCCGGAACGCTCGCAGCGCTGCAGTGTAGTCGCTTGTTGTACCGCTCCCATATATACAAATAAATCTTCATTTTTTCGAAATTAATTTGTAATCGAAATTAATCATTTAACTTAACTCTCACCAAGGACTGTGTACGATGCGTCAACTACTCCATTGTATAATATTTGTGGTTCTTCTCCGTTGGCTTCTTTCTCACTATTGATGGCTTCCCACAATACTTGGCAGTAAAGGTAGGCCTACAACATAAAACATTATTTGGTGGTTATTAAAATTAACAGTTTAAAAAACAATATATACCTTATATGTATACGACGTACTCGACGGACAACAACGAATCAGGGCCCCGATTATGAATGGGTGACGAATAAGTTTATCACTGGTTTCAGTCGTTACAAGAAGGAGATGAGCCAATCACCGTTCGGCCTTCGGTAACGACCAAAACCGGTGATAAACTTATAAAGTCACCCATTCAGAATAGCCCTGCAGATCCATCATACATCGCCCGGGTCGTCATAAGGGGGGGAAACAAAATCTCTCGCAGGATTTACTTATACGTTGAAGGGTGTTTTTTTGCAAGATTTTAATTGCCACATAGTTAAGGTGTGGTTGTTTCTTAGTTAAACGGACGGTTAATTAATGCTGAATTGCAATTAACAAATACATGGGTAATAAATTAGATTGCTTTATATCTACTTATTGAAACATAGTTGTGCACTAACCTGTAAGTAGCCACAAGTGGCTACCGCCCACCAAACACTCCACTTCAAAACATACATGTTGGTGAATGCTTCTTTAAAATCTTTGCACAGATGATTGAAGGCTTCGACACATTTCTCTGTAAATCTCAACTGTTTTTGGTTGCCAGTCGTTGGGAATACAACTGTTGAGTAACTGGGTGGGAGAAATACTGTTGCGATTTCTTTTTGCGAAGTGTTTTTAGCGTCCAGACTATTTTTGGTGTTGTCTTCCGTTTTGTTGGCGTGAAAGTAGATACTTTGTTTTGCAGGAGGAAGGAAGAATGCCCAGATTGTAGCCAGGATGGAAACTAAAAGTAAAATAATTACAAGTTAGTATCAATGATACATGATTAATTATTAAAACATTAAAATTGATACTGATTCATGAAGTGATCACTAACTATTCACAGGTTGCACGTACGTCACATCTTTGCGCGTGGCGGCCACATTTGTGACCAAACTTTGACGTTGTGCAATGGAGAAACAAACGAAGGCTGTTGTGGTAGAACGCATAAATTCTTAGTTTTGTAAAATTCAGCCTGTTTTTGAGATAAAATTGATATGTGTGGTAATATTGTATTTGTTTATTACTTATGTTTATTTTTTAATAATCTTAATGTAGGTTTATTTATTAAATTTGACTAGTATTTGCCAATGAATAGGTTATCATCAGTTGTGTCGCAATCATAGCCGCTGTGACGTCACGTGGGAACTATGAATACCCAACAAAAATAATATGTGAAACTCTACGCACAAATATGAAACAAAATTCTTGGGATATTGAAATTATATTTTGTAATTGTCTTTTTCATCAACTAATAAACCGTCCGTCGACCGATTGGTTTGGTTGTCGATTGATTGGAATAATAGAGACACAAAGAAACAAGAATCATAACCACCTGATAAACTTCAATGTAACGGGACAAACATATAACTCTAAAGATCATCAGACATTCTCAAAAACAATATTGAGAACACATTAAATTTGCCTCAAATACCTAATTTCATCTAGCAACAATCAATTTTTATACCATAAACCTTCCATTCCCCCACTCTTTAAACTATTTATGTCGAATACTTGTTTTAAGCCTTTACCAAGTCTCTGTCCGTACCTGCTAAAGAAGCATAAAGCAGCTGCAGGATGGTCGCAGCATCTGTAGACAGAAGGATCTGTCCCAGGACACTGGATGTAAAGCGGCCCAATAGGAAGGCAGTCTGGGTGTAGCTAGTGACCTTCTGGTAGTGTTTCCTATCCACTTGGGCGTAGATGTAGGTAGAGTAGGCGACTTCTGCAGCCACGAAAACACCGAAGAATAAAAACATCACCTGTAAGTAAAAAAAAACTGGAGTTGCTCTTGGGAATAAAGAATCATTATAGAGGATTATTGAAAGAAATCTTTGAAGCGTCAGAATAATTCAAAAATTGTTTAACTGAATAGATGAATGAATGAATTGATGGATGAATGGATGGATGGATGGATGGATGGATGGGTGGATGGATGGATGGATGGATGGATGGATGGATGGATGGATGGATGGATGGATGGATGGATGGATGGATGGATGGATGGATGGATGGATGGATGGATGAATGAATGAATGAATTAATTAATTAATTTATGAATGGATGGATGAATGAATGAATGGATGGATGAATGGATGGATGGATGGATGGAAGTATGAATGAATGAAATTTGATTTGCACTGAAATACATTATTTGGTATAGATAGGTATATTAGAACAGTTGCAGAAAACATCCAGTATAATATATGAGTATAATTGTGCATTGTAAGCACACTATACGGCTTCAGGACAGAGCAGCAGTTACAGAAAGCGTTTCCCTACACTTAATTTATTTTTAATAATGTTGCTACTAAAATATAATTAGTCTATGATTTACCTGCATGCCAAGCACATCAGTTGCCACTACACTGAGCACACCTGAAATGACGAGGGTTGCAGCTTCGATCAGGATCACAGGTTTGTAACGGAGTAGATCTGTCATCAGGAATACCAACACCAAAACAGACATCTGTGTGTAAGTCATTACCGGGTAGATTTGTTGGTTAACCTGAAACAAGTGTTACCAAAACAATAACATTAGATTATGGGTTGAACATTCTAATTAAAAGTGTCCCAACGAAACTAGTCTCATCCTTGCTTACGAAATAGCTGAGTCCAATATTACCAACTTAATTTTTTACTTGTCTGTTCTACCATCTTTCTATTCAAAAGCAAGAAAAGGAAACTCTCTTTTCTCCTAAACTCTTGTTTAGAATGGTACAATTAATAATTTCGTAAACTCTTTGTTCGGGGATTTACGTGCTAAAAGTCTCGTATTTCGTGGTAGCAAATTAGCTATTGAATGCTTTTCTTCTTGGTTTTCTGAAATTATTATGTTTGAGAACAGTATATGTAATACAATTCTAGATTTTTTCCCTTCTAGAATATAACCTCCATTTATATCAATTTCTCAACAGTTGAGGTGATCGTACAAAAACTATTTAGTGTATTCAACACCTGTTTCAGTTCGGAGATAGCTAAACACATCAACGAAGACTCGTACGGGCTGATCTTCGGAGTCAACACTTTCTTTGGCCTCGTCTTACAGTCGGTCCTAACGTTCGCTGTGGCTGGAAATGGGGGGCTGGCCCTCAGCATCAGACCTCAGGTAAAGATCTAAAGACGAAAGTAGTCAGGTCATAATATATTTCTTTCATCAGGTTCGTTAGGGATATTTTGCGACCTTCGATTGGTTACCTGTAAATTCCTAACATAGCAGGCGGGACTAATGTGGCTTGTGTACCGTCTTTAGGATAGTGTTAAAGAACGCCAGAAATCTTTTGATTTTAATTGAAACAGCGTGAGGTGAGTGAGGATCTGAGGTCGGTATGAGACTAGTTACGTTGAGTATATAGTTACGTTAAAGTTACGTTATAGTTACGTTGAGTATATAGTTACGTTAAAGTTACGTTATAGTTACGTTGAGTATATAGTTAAAGTTACGTTATAGTTACGTTGAGTCCATATATATCTGTATATCTATACATAACTTGATATTAGTTAATAATTAGTATTATTTTCTGATCAGTATTTTAAGTTTTTTTCTATTTATAGAACTTAGAATAAAAATAATCTAATATTATTATTTATTTTTTATTTAATGTGTACAATATATATATATATATATATATATATAGAAAGTAAGAAAACATTTTTCGGTAAAACAAATCCAAAGTTTATTTAAAATAATAATATTTTAAATAAACTTTGGATTGGTTTTACCGAAAAATGTTTTCTTACTTTACATTTTGCAACCAACAAAATCTAAGAAATCATATATATATATTAAAACACTGAAGCTTTCGTGGCCAGGATTTATGTCAATAAAATTAAAATAATTGCGGGTTATTCCGCCACGTCCTACCTCCATATTGTGCCGACGTTTCAGGAACCTTATGGATCCTATCCTTAGGGCGTCGAGCTGTCAACTTGTTGATGTTGGATAGGATCCATAAGGTTCCTGAAACGTCGGCACAATATGGAGGTAGGACGTGGCGGAATAACCCGCAATTATTTTAATTTCATTGACATATATATATATGACTATACAATTTAAAAAGTTAACCGACTGAATAAAACAATAATATTCTGCGGCCATACAATACACAAGAGTATTGTTCTTGTCACACAACACAACCGTACCTCACTCTCAGTAAAGTTGAGCGGTGGTTGAAACAGGTATTGAGTGAAGAATGGATCAGCTGGTCTGAATTCCTTGAGGAACCCGAAGACGCAGAGAATGAGCGAAGTCTTCACCCAGGTTTCCATGGTAACCGTGTTCAACAGCTGGTCTGTCTCTAGGTCTAGAAACACACGCAAACAAATGTGGAATAAATCGTCAAAACACAGCCTCCACACACAAAAACATGTTGTTTCTCTTTATGACTATATCGCGGTGATGTGTCATGGATCTGATTCGATAGATCTTCGATTCGCCGACCCAGCTATCGAGTGCGTCGCAAAATAAATAATTATAAATTTTGACTTCAATAATCTTAGAAAATTTAAATTTCTTATAATATTTACTTTTAAATTACGGTACTTTGTCCTTCTATAGATTGCCTGAGGTGAAAAACTTATTAACATATACTAATATTTTTTCTACACATTTCTACGTTAATATACCTATAATATTTTACTATAGGCTAAAACAAAGCGGTCTATATATAATTTAAATCATATTCCTTTTCAAGTTTAGAACTAGCACGGTCTAGTTCAGAACATAAAACATACTAGGGTTAGTTGTAAACGTAATAGTAATTGTTATTTGTTATGGTTGCTTTATGTAGAAATAGACAATTGTCACAATCTATTTTTAAATTTTTACAATCTTACCCACATTACACGGTTCAATACTTTCGTCAAACGTCAAACTTATTTAATTCAAGGACAAAAAAGCATCAATTAATAGAAGCTATATTGTTGCAGTTTTTTACTAAACTGTTTTTGATTCGCTTTTGTTCTTGAATTAAATAAGTTTTACGAAAGTATTGAGTCGTGTAATGTCGGCATAATAGTGAATACAACCTACCTAGGTTTCGTCCGCTATACGTTCCTCGACACACGATTCCGCGACCTGTCCCAAACTACCGAATCGTTTCAATTAACTCTATACA
Source organism: Isoperla grammatica (assembly GCA_945910005.1). Taxonomy (NCBI): domain Eukaryota; kingdom Metazoa; phylum Arthropoda; class Insecta; order Plecoptera; family Perlodidae; genus Isoperla; species Isoperla grammatica. The sequence continues at coordinate 7,523,387 of OX246748.1, forward strand.
ATACTTTGATTGCACGTGGAGCAGTGTTGTATGTTTTCTGCGGCTATCTCAGTTAATCCTGAACTGTGTTGGTTAATTGCACGCATGGCCTGGTACGCTAATCAGTTGATGACATAATATCTGCGGCCTTGTGGTCGTATCACATTGAGGTACCTCAACACCGGCACATTTGTTGTTCTCGCTTCTAGGCTTGGATGTCTACTACTGCAAATATGATTTTAATAACAACTACAGTGGAGTTCCGCGGGAGTTTACACCCCAAGCAAAGTCCAGTCGAGCAATTATCTCCATTCAAACTCGAGCAAAGGACGAGGAATTCAGGTGACTGAATACACTCATCACATTCTTCAAGGCGATGAGGTCCGATCGTTCTAGGAAAACAAGAAACCCCGAGGTAGCTTATCTTTCAACGTAACTATGGGTGTCCAAAACGGGGAGAAAATGGTGTGGCCGTGGTGTAAATTATCGCGGAACTCTACTGTACTAGAACTGTTCTGTACACACTACATTGAAATTAAGTATGTAATGTTTATATGTTATAGTGTTTATTCAGTTTATTGTATTGTGCAGATGGTTTTCATACAAGAATTAAATTGTGCCTTTTTATAAATACATAAATGTAATCAATCATGTCAAATGTAATGATAATCACAATTTTATGATAAGCCAATAAACTTGAACTTGAACTTGAATAAAATAATAATCATCTTTTTAAAAAAACATGTATTGGCTTAAAACTTTAACCTTTAACAAGTAAAATTACAAATTTAAATAAATGATCAAACAGAAGATAAGAGTAAAAAAACAATGAAGAAAAAAATTAAGGAATAAGAAATACATAAGTCAATGCATTGACAAATTTGGGTACTTCACTCAGGAATTGTTTTCACTATTTGAGATAAACTGTGTTTGGATATATATATATATATATACATACATATTGTATATAAACTAATAAATTATTCATGGTTTCTGGCTGCTTATATACTATACAATTAAACAGCAAATAAGAGAAACTGAAGATTATGTTTTCAATTCAACGAAATTTCATATAACACGAATACGAAAAATGCACGATTTTATATTTTACAACGAAGAGTAACGAAGCGGGAGAGAGACAGAGGAGGGAGAGGGAGAGAGAAATTATTATTATGTGTAAACAGCTCAATAAGCTATGTTTGCATTCCAGAAGATGCAGTGTTTGAACTTTGTCACATACACACATGCACTCATTCAACACAATGGATTAAATCATTTGCGAGCAAAGTGAGGATTAGTGCAGCAATGTTATGTCTGTGGTTATGTTATTATATGTTGTTATTGTATTGTTGTGTGGTGTTGTTGTGTAGTATGTTCCTAAAGTCTGCCGCATCGGAGGGGATTGACCCATGTCAAGGTAGGTCCCTTCTCGCGGTGACCGGTGCCCGCAAAGAGGACTCCCTTGCACATCCTTCTCTAACCGTTTTTCTCATTAATCATCTTACAGATAGATGCGATTTTACGTTTATTTAGCGTTTTAGGTTTTAGATGCTAAATCCGTGAACATATATTTTTGAAAACGCTACAAAATACTTAATAAAAAATAAGGTGTTCTCATTCCTGTTGAGATTTAGTTAACAATTTAATTGATTTTAAATATCTGAACATAATTCTCAATTAGATTGAAAAAGAAACCATATATTCAATGTTTCAATGGGAAAAAATAAAAATGCTGAAATGCTAAATTTAGAAAAACGCAATGCTAAACATTTGTATCTCTAATCACAGTCTTCCTCATTATGGTCCCAATTCAGTTATTTCTGAACATTTGGATTCTACCACTATAAGATAAATTAAGATATAAGATTTATTTTATAAGATACCACTTGGCTATCATTTCCCTAACAAAACTGTCCACGAGGGATACTCGTATTGTAACAGTTTAAAATAAAATAAAATAAATAAATTCGTATTTATAGAGTCTACCCACAATAACAAGACAGATTTTCAGTGAAACACTTCAATTTAAAGCGACTAAACCAACCCTGTAGGCTCCGAACACCATCGACGAGTGAGCGATAACCAATCACATCAATCTATATTTCAAATATGAAACATATGAGTCAGTGATTAATGTATGTGTTATTTACCAGAATACCTGTAGATCAGTTTACGAGATATCTCCAACAAGACTCGAGAATTACAGACACCGAGTTACACCGAGTTACACCGACTTACACCGACCGGAAGTAACTTGTCACCGGAAGCCATCAAAAGAGGCCGCGACCACTGTTAATTCGCAATGACAGTATGCGATTTCATTGGTGAAACTCTAACGGCGTTTCGTGTCTTTATTTCGTGCGGCGATCATAGTTCTGTTGTTTTACTAAGAAATAACGGCGAGTGATTTAACTCTGGTCTATCTATAACGATTATTTTTTAGAATGTAGAATTTGTGATTTTGACAGTTGAATTGTTGAAAACATTGTTTACTATCACAAAACAAACACTGAAACATCTAAAGCATAAATAGTGCAGGTCAATAACGACGTCACTGGGATGAAACAGTTTGGACGGAGAATTTACGAAAAGTTTGATAGGATTCAATACAGAAGTACAATTGAGACCGTCTGCAAACCGTAAAATAAATACTTACCTCTGCTTACCAATCAGAACTAAAGTGTATTTATTATTTTACCCACCCGAGAGCGGGAAGGTCATGTAGGGCACAAATAGCCATCTACAAAAGTGGACATAAACTAGAGTATACACGAGTGCCGTAATACCTAGGCTTATAAGTTCTGTATATAGGTCAGACCATCCGGCCACATTTTAAACATATAAGTGAATTGATGTATATACCAAACAGATATTAAATACGATACATTACATTAGAAAACTAATCGGTTTGATACTACGTACTTATACTTACTAGATGCAATAGTTCAACATTGAACTTTGCTGGAACGCTCTCTCGAGCTGGGGTCTCCAGAGCAGATGAAGGAATACAGAGGTAAACACGCATAAGATCGAGGTCTGGGGTGATATGAATCGGTTTGATTACCTCTAATAACCAAAACTACTACCTAGTTTTCAAGTAAATGTGTTTGTATATAATATGTGACTGCTGAAAGTGTGGCACCCACATACCTGTTAAACGATACGCCAAACTGCGTCGGTTCTTCCACTTCCACACAACGCAACAGCACTGAAATCACTGTGCAGACTACTTCGCCCAATGTACATCACCATTCAACACGGCAGATTAGCGCTTTTATTGAGTGCACAAATAACATAGACGGTTACACCGGGTCTTATCAGTTAACTTTGCATATAAACCAAAGTGCGGTAGTTGGATTTACATTGGGATTGTTTTTTAATGTCTTTTCCACTGCTGATTACAGTACTTAATTCAATTTCGGTACTGATAACGAAATACCTAAGCGCTGCAATGTTATTAGTCTAATACCAACTTAAGATGCTAATCTACTGCTTCGTTCATGCATTCTGATGCAACAAAAATCAACAAATGTATGGCGTTCTTTAAAACAATCGTAAAAGCGGTTTTACGCTTATAACAGTACACAAACCTCGTAAGGCATGCGAACTGTTTTAGGTAACTAACCGAAGGTCATAAATTATCCCCAATGCGCTTGCTTTAAAAAGATGGTAAGGACTAGGGAGTATAAAATTAAGTTGCTACTTTTGGACTGTACTACATCGTAAGCAAAGAGAGTAAACGCCACAGTCGTCATGATCGAGTTTAAAGAGTACATTAAACGGTTATTATTGCCAATAACGTCTACATCAAAGTGGTTTATTTCGATCATGCACCATCAACTTGTCCGTTACATAGATGGTATTACAACAGCTGATTGAATTATACAGTTAAATTTACAAATAAACAAAAAAATACTTTTCAAGATGTTTATTTCTCAAGCATACAAAATGTATATACAAAAACACATATGCTGTTTCAATGAGTAAACATTGAACGAAATAATAGATTAGTCAATATTGTATAATGTCTTTGGTTTTATATTCTCCAGCTAGACGTATGAAACTTATTTCATTGCTTACATGTAATTAGGTACTCTTTAGAATATTCTTTGAATGCATAACGAAGTAATATAACTAAGCACAGATAAAATTGATAAAATGCCCTTGGAAATTATAACTACAAATTTTCATCAAGCTTGATTTCGACTTTATGTTTATCAGTAGAAGCATTTTTACTTCCCTTTATTAATGGTATTAGTTTTTTATACATACACGAATACATTTGTAATATTATGTATTTAGCCCAACTCAGGAAAGGGTAGTGTCGTTCATTACTTTATCCTTGCCGTATTAATGTGGTTTATGCTATATCTAACAACTACTAACTATATAACAGAGTGAAAAATTAGCTCGCTAGAGTTTATCGGAAAAAGCTCACGGCGTAAGGTCACCTACATCTTTTTATACACTATTCAATATTAATTTCAATAATTAGTAACCAAATTAGTATAGTCCTGCACACCGTGTACTCTCCAGTAGAGAGCTGCACATAATGCAAACTTGTAAAGACTGATAAAGACAAATAAAATACACGTCAATATAATTATAATATGAATACTATATCTGTATTGTATAAATAATACTATTTCAAAATGTATCTTATTTATAAAAATATAACTTATTTCCGTATCTATAATGCTAGTACATCAAGCTTTTGCATCTACTTCTTTGAAATGCATTGCAGTCACACAGAAAACTCAAAATAACTATACAAAAGCGTATTCTACTAAGTGCAAAAGTTGCATTTGTAAGTTAGAAATCATCATATTAATATAATAATGCCAGTTTTACTTTCTGTTTTGCACGAATTACTTTGGGCTTAGTGCTTATATAAAAATTAAAGCGTAGATATCTCTTGCCAACCTCAGAAAACGCCAAACAACAGATAACAATAGTCGTGATCATTGTCATACAATTTCTGAACCGTGAAATGCGAGACGACGTTTCCTGTCAAGTAGAGAGTTTTGGTTTGGTGTTGGTAGTTTCCTCCGGCAGCCACAGGGGTTGATCTCTCATTTTCCCGCCACACCACGTGACCGCCGCCATGACAGCAAAGATGGCGCCCAACAGTAAGAAGTAGCTACCGTAGACCAGGAACTGTGGAGGACAAAAATTGTCATCATAATAGAAGACACGCATGTTGAGGCTGTATATCTACCTATAGCCAACGGAACTCCAAATTACAGCCTGTTAAATTTGCTTAAAACGTGTTTAAATTGTCTAAAATGTAAATCAAAATACTTCATCCTGTAGAGATTTTTGTGACTTTTTATGAATGCTTCTTTGTTCTTCTAATCAATATTTCCATTATACACCTTTCATACCTAATTAAGAACAACTTCAAAACGGAAATATGTATTGGAATAAAAAACCATTCGCAAGGAAGAGAATTACATTCTCTATAGGATAATATATTTTTATTTTATTTTGGGACCGAAATCGGGTTTACTTCAAAGTCAGTGAACCTACAGCTTTAAGTGAATTCATTGTTTCTTTGTTCATGAATTCAGTTTGCGACCTGTGTAATATATTAAGACCCGACTACTTTCGCCTTTTGATATTTACCTGAGGTCTGATACTTAGGGCCAGCCCCCCATTTCCAGCCACAGCGAACGTTAGCACTGACTGTAGGACGAGGCCAAAGAAAGTATTGACTCCAAATATCAGCCCGTACGAGTCTTCGTTGATGTGTTTTGCTATCTCAGAACTGAAACAGGTGTTGAATACACTAAATAGTTGCTATAGGATCAACTCAACTGTTTAGTAATTGATATAAATAGAGGTTATATTCTAGAAGGGAAAAAATCTAGAATTATTGTATTACAGATACTGTTCTCAAACATAATAATTTCAGAAAACCAAGAAGAAAAGCATTGAATAGCTAATTTGCTACCACAAAATACGAGACTTTTAGCACGTAAATCCCCGAACAATGAGTTTACGAAATTATTAATTGTACCATTCTAAACAAGAGTTTAGGAGAAAAGAGAGTTTCCTTTTCTTGCTTTTGAATAGAAAGAGCAAACCATTGTTGAATTACAGTTCAATTTCGACCAAATGGCATCTTAAAGATTCCAGTAATGAATTGCCAGTCTTTAATAGCGCGCACGTGACGTAGTGGTACACAAAATGGCCGCCACGGGCATTACGTGAACACACTCTGCACCGGTAAATAATAAATGTATTGACTAACTTGACGATGGTGATCATGGCGTGATAGAGGACACAAAACAAGATGGCTGCCGCATATGCAATGTAAACATCTGTTGTGAGGGCTGCGAGAATGACACAAGCCCCTTCTAGCAGGGCGCAGCAAGCTAGCGTCGCATCCCCTAACACCTCCCAGTTGAGACGCAGCCAGCCGCAGCCGAACGCAGCTGCCGCCCCTAAAACACAGTGCATACACTTGTTAAGACCCTTTATAGTCGCATTGATGTGGTTCAGATCCAACACTTTGTTTTTGAAATAGTCATAAGAAATGAATCGATAATTCCTTATTTCAACTTCCCATGTTGCACCTTATACCTGGACAAGAATCTTTCATTTCGATCTGCCCATCTAAATGCCTTATACTCAATGTGTGTTTCCAAACTCTTTTAAACTTTTTAAAACTTGATTTAATTTAATATATAATTTTTAAAATTTAGATTTTTTTTTTAATTTTTAAAATTAATTTTTAAAAGAATTCAATAGAGTTGAACGGTGGGTTAACCGTGTAAATTTTTTTTATATCATTTTTCTTCACCAAAAGGACTTTTTTTACGTGGACCGCTATACTATACTTAAACTGCAATTAAATAGTAAGTAGTGAAAGTAATCAACAATTTAAGTAAAACCCCAGCTGGTTGAAAATTAGGATTGCTATTAATTTAGATTTGTTAAAGCTCTCACCAAGAATTGTGTAGGATGCATCGACCACGCCGTTGTATAATATCTGTGGTTCTTCGCCGTTCATTCTTTTCTCAACATTGATGGTTTCCCACAATACTTGGCCGTAAAGATAGGCCTACAACATAGAACATTAGTTGACGGTAAATACATTTGTATTTATAGTCTACCCACTCAGTTAGAAGAAATGATTTTCTGTGGGCGATATTTATACCATTTAATGTGTGTATCGTTACTATGACGGCTTCAAAGTCACCGTTTAAAATAACAAATAAAAAACTCTAGTATATAATGCCTGAGCATGACCACAAAAACATTGACGAAACGTCAATGATAAGAAACATGGAAAAAACAAGGGAGGAGGGGGTACTCGAGCCTTCTATACCTGCGGGAAGACTCAGGGTGAATTCGATAATATAGTTACCATCATTTGAATGGAGATTTTTTTAAATTATCTTCTGTACAATATGTTACTTCCCTTCTTTCCGAATACTTACAAAAATACACGAAATTGAATCGTTACAAAAAAGTTATCGTTATTTTTTAATTTGGACTCGCTGGTAGGCAATCACCGGTCTATGTCAAAATCATCTGTAAGGTTGTTTTGGGACAGGTACGCCATACAGGGACCATTATGCCTCTAGATATTTTGATATCTCACACAAGTACAGGTACAGGATTAAAATCAAATATCAAAATATATCTGTGATATATATTGTATGTATAAGGATTGGATCATTGAGTTTGCTGGTTAGGGTAACTAACAAACTCAATGTTTGTAATGTCTTATTGATTACTGTGTGTATGGTTAACTAACCTGGCAGTAACCACATGTAGCAAGCGACCACCAAATACTCCACTTCAAAACATACATATTTGTGAACGCTTCTTTAAAATCTCTCCACAGATGATTGTAGGCTTCGACACATTTCTCCATAAATGTTAATTGCTTTTGGTTGCCAGTTGTTGGAAATACTTTTAGTGTGTGACTAGTTGGAGGAAAAATTGTTGAGATTTCTTTTTGTACGGTAGGATTTTTGTCCAGACTATTTTTGGTGTTGTCGTCTACTTTGTCGGCGTGAAAGTAGACGCTGAGTTCCGCTGCGGGAAGGAAGAATGCCCAGATAGTAGCCAGAGTGGAAGCTAAAAGAAAATAATTCAATTGAAGTATTAACGAGACAGATTCAATGTTTTACATCAAACTTGATATGCTTGATGAATTATTCCAATACACAAACAATACGGTATGGTGAAATGGTGCTCAAAAATATGTAAAATAATTATTCTGATTCTTGTTATAAGTAATTTAAAATGGTATATATTTTGATTTTTCAAAATAAAATTTGATCTTCCTCCAAGATTTTTTAAATATTTTAACTGTCTTATCTATCAATAAATGAAACTATATATGGACACTTTGTTAAAAGTTTAACAATATAATGGCCAACAACAATAAAAACATTTGGTTTTTATTTTTATTTTTATTTTATTTATTTATGTCTATCTTATTCAATTATAAAAACTGATTTACAAAGGAGGACCTTAAATAAAACTATAGGCTATGCAAACAATTAATAATAATAAAATCATAAATAACAATAACAAAAAAAACTACTGTACTACATGAAAAAAATTAAGAACAAGAAAATATGATTGAGAAATAAAATAAAATCAAGTGAAAATGCAATATATTAAATAATATAAATAAAAGTATGTAAATAAGAAAGAACATGAAGAAAAAAATGTGGAAAAAAAATATTTATATTAAACTGAAAAAAGAAGAAAAAGGAAATAAAGAAGACCAAGAAAAAAAAATCGAAAAAAGAAAAGAAACTCAAACGGTAAACGGTTGGTCAAATTGACGTTCCACATCAAAATTGTGCATGCGGGTTGGCCAACCGAATGAAACTATTTGGAACCGCTGATTGGCTCCCAATAACTCATCTATGACATCAGTCAGCATTCACAAGGTGGCTGTGGAACCAATTTATGGCAGACGAAGACGGTTTGTTTGTGAGTATACAACGCACCTATCGTGAAACATAAGATACCCATAGATCCGTATTCATATTGGTCCCCTATTTCTAGGGGCGCCCGTTGTTGCCAGCCAACAATTTAATGCATATTATTTCCTTTTTTAAAAAAATCCTTAGCAACACCGGGCACCCCTAGGGATAGTAGACGTCTATAATCGACGTGTATTGTGTTCTTATCGTTAAAGAAAGATTTTTTTAAATCTTCAAATGAAAACCGCAACGATCAGATAGGAGTGTCCAGCTTATGATTGCGGTCTCCTCTTGAACGCGTCTGGTCTCGTGAGATGTAATGACACAAAACTAAATTGTAACATTAGGTTTTATGGGTATCATTTTCTTCGTTAAACTGCGCTCTATAACATATGCAAAATACGCTAAAACCCGTATGGGGTAAGATTGAGAAAATTAGCTTTTAAGGGGACACTATACAATAAAAAAATGAAAATTGAACAAATATTAACCACGCAACCTGAAATTTTGTACACACATACATCAACGCTTAAATATTACGTGATAATTTTTTCAAAATTATTTGCCTCTTTTTTACCATTTTTGAGCGCATTCTCTTTGTTTAGTATAATCTTACCGGACACTGAATGCAATTTTTTCTTTTATAGTGTCCACCCTCATCTATATGTTCATTCTTTGGGCAAAACATTAAACATTTAACATTTTAGGTATTCATGTTTTCATAAAACTAATTTGAAGCTAAAACTTGTTGTAGGCTTTCGCGGCCCGAGCCAATATTAATAATAGTTAGCGATGAATCTTATCTTTCGAGTGAAAATGGGACCATCTGAACGCCCATTATTGTTTTTTACATAACATTAACTTGTATGTTTGAAGAAAAACATTTAATCTACTTATCACTAGCAAACATGAATTGAGGATTGCATGAGTAAACGTAATATATGTAATGACGCGTGTTTGCCTTTCTTCATAACCTTGAGGTACCTTTTATAGCTTGTATTTTTATTATACATGATAAAGTCCGTCATACCTCCTATAGAAATAAATATCAGCTGCCGAATGCTCAGATAATCCGTGGAAATGAGGATCTGACCCAGAACACTGGACAGGAAGTGGCCTATCAAGAAAGCTGACCGGGTGTAGCTAGTGACCTTCTGGTAGTGTTTCCGGTCCACTTTGGCGTAGATGTAGGTATAGTAGGCGACCCCTGATGCTAAGTAAATTCCGTAGAATAATGCCATTGTCTGCAATGAAGACACAGTTTTTAAGTTAGAATAGAATAGAATGTTTATTGAATAATTCAGATACGTTACATACATTGGTTATTTTGACCACAGTAGAAAAACAATCTCCTGAGGTGTGGCCATTTATAGAACAAAATGATACATATAAACTAGGAACTTATACACTAAGATAATAATAATAAAAGACAAGAGTACTAGTAAATACAATATTAATAATTATTTAGTATAAATATGAGAGAGCAGTTCATAATGTAAAGAAAACTAATGGCTTACTAACTAATGTTTATTTTATTTGTATAAAACTGTAAATAAACACTGATAACAACCAATTTCCGACGATTCTTTAGATACCAGGGTAACAGTTTACTATATAATTAACTTTCTCTATATTGAGATTTTGTAACCACATATACTACATTGTTTTATGAAGCAGTATTTTGATTTGAGTAGTGAGATGTGAGACGGAAGTAAGTTATTTAGCTTAAGACCAAGAAATATCGGGTGTCTCTGTGTTAATCCTTTGACAACGCGCAGTTCTTGTACGCAATTAAATAGTTCACAGGTTATCAGCAAAATAACTTTGCTAATATATGAGAAAAAAAGTTTTAACTATGGAGATGGAGACTGTGACCAATTAAAGTTTGGACGTCACCTGCAAAAATTAATTGCCTACTTAATGGTTAATTCGTAATATTATTTACCTGCATGCCGACGACATTTGTCGACACTGCGTTGTAAACCGAGGAAATAGTCACTGAAGCAGATTCGAGCAGGATCACAGGTTTGTATCTTAGTAGATCTGTCAGCAGGAACACAAACACCAGCAGAGCCAGTTGAGAGTAGGTCATAACCGGGTATATCTGTTGGTTCACCTGAAACAAGTGTTACCAACATAAATTGTATTTGAGATTGAGTTGTATCTATTCATTTTAGTTATGTATTTTATAGGTGGGTAAATAAAATATTTCTGTAGATATTAGTTTTATACATCGAATCCTTTCGTTTGATATAATTATGCATGACTACATTATTGGGGTCAAAAATAGTGTAATAATAGTGTTATAAATTATTATGAAAGTATTTATATTTCAGTTTGGAGTCATTGCAATAATAATTGCAATAATAATTTTATTCAATTCTGCTGCTTATCTTAGACCTGGAAGTAGTAGTTCCACAGCAACTTTGTGGAAGCTAACGTCACAGATGAGCGAGTCGGAGCCAATCAGCGGGTGGCTTTTTCAAATATTGACATTTCATTGGCGAATGCTTCACTCATCTATGACGTCAGAATCCAAAAACTTACTATGGAACAACGTTTAAGACAACAACTTTAAGACCAACAAAGTACCTGAATCTCCGTAAAATTGAGCGGTGGGTCCACCAAGTATTGAGTGAAAAAAGGTTCCGCCGGTCTGAATTCCTTGAGGAACCCGAAGACGCAGAGAATGAGGGTTGTCTTCACCCAGGTTTCCATGGTTACCTTATATTACAACTGGCCTATATTGAGATCTAGAAACACCTGCAAACAATATTACTGACGCGATGGATGAATATTTTGTGTGCACAGATCTCTAATGCAGTAATGCAGTACATGTCCTTAATACGTTCTCTTTAAAATTTGCACATAATCATAATAAATCAATACAGGAGTTAGTGTTTATGAAATAGTTTAGTTACAGTTATGACTTACACCTAGAGATACGCATTCTTAGCGTATTAGGTTTGAGGTTTCAGATTCTAAATAGGTAAAATGAAATCGGTGAAAATGTTTGAAAACGTTATAAAATGCTTTTTACCAAAAATGAGGTGTTCTCGAGATTTCGAGAAGATTTTAGTTGCAATTAAATTGGTTTTAAATATTTGTGCGTTTTTGTCCATTACAAGTACACGAAACTCTCTCATATTCAAGGTTTTGATGAAAAGAAAAAACTAAAAGCTACACAATGCTAGATTTAGAATAATTAATGCTAAATTTAGAGAAAATTAATGCTATAAAAACTTATCTCTTGTATTTTCAAACACTCATAGCTTCCTTACACTGAGAGAAGACTAGTTTAGTCGAGAATAGTAAAAGCTATTTCAACCCGACCTTGATAACAGGTTTCTACATAACACCAAGTAGATCGACAATGTGCGAAGCATATTGGCGTTTATTACAAACTTCAATAAAATAGCGAATCTCACCTACCTGAATACCGCGTATTGTTCCCTACACCTTCCTCTGCACACTCAATGTGTTTTCTTCAACTCAACTATGTTTGCGTTGTGTCTAATACCATTACTGCAGGTGGATTAATGGTGTAGGCTTTATGCAGCTCTATCTCTGTTAATTCTGCAGCTTCTAGCACGCATGAGTTGCAATAATAACAAGGTGATTACACAATTTTCCGTGTCCTTGTTGAGGTATAGAGGTGGTTCAGCGGTTACACGTACACAGGAATTTAATCCGAAAGGTCACCGGTTCGATACCGGACACCGGTAATCCTGACTGAAGTATTGGCAAAGTGTTTACCCAGTCATAAGACGAATGTTGTAATTCTTGAGCAATACTCCCCTCCTTACTATCGAAATGCCCTAATTGACCTAGTTGCCATCTAAAGGGAGACATGCCCGGGAAATGTGCCCTACAGCAGGGATTCTACATAAATTATGACACTACAATAGCAAAGTAGTAGAAGTAAATAAAATAAAAAAATAAATTCGTATTTATAGAGTCTACCCACTCAGTAACAAGACTGATTTTCAGTGGGGGATGGGGGACTTGATTTTAAAGCGACTAAACCAACCCTGTAGACTCCGAACACCATCGACGAGTGAGCGATAATCAAACAAAGATCGATTTTTCCAATACGAAACATATGAATCAGTGATTGGACGGTGCGAACACCTGCGGACAAATGCCAGAATCAACAAGGCCGATTCAGAACAACTTTGAATTTATTGAGTGCTTAAAAGAATACTTCCTTTATTCGTGTTTCAATTAGAAAGATCGAAATATTTTTGCATTTCTATGTTTCTGTGAATTAACTGAATTCTTGGTCGGGCATGAAGTTAAAACAAAATGTGTAAATGCTAACGTATTATAAAAACAGTACTTTTGGGAATTGTAGCCAGGTTCACTGTATGGTCTTGGAACCAAGAAAATGTTGAAACATTGATGTGGTCATTTTAAGTAATGATCTAGGTTTAGACACAAGTGTTTCTACAATAATTATTCACATTATCATTACAAGTATTATTATTATTATTTTTTTTTTTTTATTTATTTTTTTTTATTTATTTTATTTATTTATTAAACACAAAGATTTATTTCGAAACACAATATGCGTTGCATATGTACAGTTGGATTTGTGAACGGCAGATTCACGCGTGAGTAGTTTTGTCAATCAAAGTTGAGTTTAGATTCAAACGATTAGCTAATAACGTTGGTAACTTTAAAAAACTACTTACTATACACTTACTAACAAAAAAACTTATGTTTCAAATTATTATTATGTACTTCGAATCAGTATTACAAACTTAACAACAGTAGCAGCACATTTTTATCAATATCAATCAAACACACGTTGATGTGCTGAGTTGACAGAAAAACAAAAACGAAATTCCTTATGAGAGGAATGAGAAGGTTTTTATAAAATATTTGTATTATATTATTTATTATACACAATACACAATATTACACACACACAATATTTAACACAATATTTAAAACAAAAACACAATATAGTAACAACTATTCCATTAAATGGTATTTCAAATTTTAAAAATTTATCCTACAAGTATAAAACCAGAAGCGAAGCATGCTCGTCTAGCTTTGTGCGGATTGGACGTCATTGTACTTGTTTGTAAACATAGACCGCCACAAGTATTCTATGTAGCCGCCATGTTAGACTGTGACGTCATGATAGTTCGTCCTTGAGATAGCGAATACCAGACCAACGTCTAATCTGCTACGCCACTTCGCCAGCTGGGTGAGTTTGAGGTGTGTATAGATGGAGTGGCCTTGGGTTGGGGGGTTGTAGGGTCCTTGGGCAGCCACAGGGGTTGATCTCTCACTTTCCCCCCACACAAAGTGACGACCGCCATGACAGCAAAGATGGCGCCCAGCACCACGAAGTAGCTACCGTAGACCAAGAACTGCAGAAAAGACAAAGTAAAACTGTCTTAAATATTATGTTATCAATCATTTTTAAACAAATTTTCAATTCTTTCTGATATTTGAAGCATACACCAATACGTGATACTTCATTAGTAAAGCATTTACGCCATTTATGTGACATCGTTTTCATTGGTCTTTTCAAACTTACAAACAACGAAATACAGATAGCATAGACCTAACTAGATTAGAATATTATAAACAATAAGTATTGTTCACAATATTTTTAACAATAATTATATTTTAAACAATATTTTTTCTTTTTATGTATAGTTCAAAGTATCTGTTTCGAAATAACCGAGTTCAAAATAAATGAGTTCGAAATAAATGAGTTCGTACTAAAAAGGGACTATTTTCGCCAAAATGAACAAAAATAACACAATCTATCACCTACCTGTGTCCTGGCGCCCAGGGCTAGCCCCCCCTCCCCGGCCACAGCGACCGTTAGAACCGTCTGAAGGACGAGGGCAAAGAACGTATTGACTCCAAATATCAGCCCATACGAGTCTTCGTTGATGTGTTTAGCCACCTCAGCACTGGAACATTTTCAAACACATTTACATTTACATCAATTTTGATCGAGACAAATTATTTAATTCTCGACTCACGTGGATATTATTATCGTGGGGTGGTAGAGAACTCCAAAGACAACGTAGCCGATGTAGGCAACCCATATGTGTGTGGTATAGGAGGCAACGATCAAAGCTGCCCCTTGCAGCAGAGCGCAGGCAACAAGTGTTACCTCGCCTAACACTTGCCAGTTGAGTCGAAGCCAGCCGCATCCGAACGCAGCGGCCGCCGCTAAAATGGAAGCGTTCATTGTTTCAAACACAAATTCTCGGGCCTAATATGACTTGTCAGGGTAATAATAGGTACTTCAACTGAACATAATATGGACATTTTACAAAACATATATTTAAAGAAGAAATATTTCTGTGTTCTTTAAGAAAACATCTCCAAAGAAAAGAACTTCGCTCACCAGATATTATGTAAGTCATGCACTTATGTCTAATTTACCATTAAATCATATAAATACATCTAAATATGATATGACATGGATAGGGGTAGTGTCTCATGTGCCTCATGGAAGTGATGGAAGTGACATAATACTGTCTCATACTAGTGTCTCAAAGGTGTGTCTCATTCTAGTGTCTCATAGGTGTGTCCATAGAAGTGGCTCACCTAAGAGGGTGTGGACAGCTTCAACCGCTCCATTGTAGATGTTTTGTGTCTCTTCATCCGAGTCAACATCATCTCTTTGAATCTTCTCCCACAGGAGTTGAATGTAGGTGATAACCTTCATACAAACACGCGTCATGATTAGGTAAAAAAGGGAGCACACAACATGACAAGTGTTTTTAGGATTAAGCAGTTGAAGGATCAAAATCCGTTATTTCCATATTCGAGCCATATGAAGTTATAAAGTCATTTTGATCCTAAAAAGCAACATTACTTATCTTCACAGCATTGGTGTATGATTGGTTGTTAGTTTGTTATAATTAGATTGAATGTATACCAACTTCAAAATGTCTTTTGACTTGCCTTGGACTTGTGGTCAAAAATATATAAAAGAAAATTCATCTAACGAGAGCGGTGTTAAGTTATGATTGGCTTGAGTGTTTTGAATTGATTATTTGTCAAACCCAAATCTCGGCACCTATCTAAACCAAAATTGAAGTAAACTTGATTTAACAGTTTCCTTTCTTCGATAGTTTCACAAGGATTAACTTCATAAAAATATAATTACAAAATTTGTACTAAATATCCTCGCTAAATTATAACATCCACCATTTTACAAACATACGGTACCTGAAAATATCCGCATGTGGTGATCGCCCACCAAAACGACCACTTGACGACGTACCAATTCGTGAACGCGTCCGTAAAGTCTTTCCAAAGAAGTTCGAAAGCTCTCGAGTATTTCTGCGAGGTCTTTTGACCCTTCTTTATCGACGGTGCTTTAGTAACGGTCATTGTGTAGTTATCGATCGTCGTTTGGTTCAGGTTTGAGTGTTTGAGTTCGGTTGCTTCTTTTTCACGGTGGAAGTAGATGCTTCTTTTGGCCGGAGGGAGGAAGAATACCCATACAGTGCAGAGAACCATGGCTGCAACAGGTGTAACGAGTGCTTGAGCAATGACGTCACATAGGCAACGTGGAAGTAGACCCAGCTCAAGGAAAATTCTTACCCCTCTCCAGCTGAACAACTAGGTATTGTGGTATTTTGAATTGTTCAGAAAGAATGTCCACAAGAGTTGTTTGTATGACTCAATCCCAGCATTCGACTTGTGACTAAGGAAAAGTAGCGGGTATCGCATCGGCAACGTCCCTAATGAGAGTCTTGTGTGCTATTACTGAGCTATCTGTTTAGATTGAATGCCTGAATAACTAAACGAATTTATAAATATAATAAGCAAGTACAAAATGGTCGCATACTTGCAGTTGTGATGAAGGTTAGTTGGTAATAGTCCATCGCTCCGGTCGAAATGACGGCTTGGGCAACAAGTCCAGACGAGAAGCGGCCCAACAGTGTTGCCATTCTCGTGTGACTTGTGACCTTCTGGTAGTGCTGAGTGTCCACCTGGGCGTACATGTAAGTGTAGTAGGCAACCTCGGTGGCCAAGAAGGTTCCGTAGAAGAAACTCATCAGCTGTGACAGAGTGGAGCGGTTTGGCATTACAATACATTTCCACCCTAAGGTCCCAACTAACCAGCTCTGATTACTTTAGTAAGCTCGGTTTGGTAACCGTGGTGTCAACAAACATTACATTGAAAATTTATGCAGTTGTCATGTTTCTTTGTAGAGAATCTCCAATTACCAACTAATAGGAGAATAAATAGTTGATAAAACCGGTCATATAAGTAGTCTCATGCGAACCTTAAATCTTTACCTACCTTTCATGCACTCCTTCATTCCAGTCTGGTATGGCATGATTGCTGGCTGTTGCCTGTTGCATATGCTTGAATGCAAAAAGTTAAGCAGAAGAAGAACAAGAACAAGAAAAATAAGATAGCTTGACTGCAATGTTGCCACATATCTTTCAACTACGGCATGAATCAAAATAGGATGAAATGTTGCCACAGCTCTGCCATTAATGACGAGGATAGCAAAGAAGGTAGCTTGCCTGCAATGTTGCCACACTTGTGCCGACAATGGGGAGGATAGAAAAGAAGGTCGCTTGCCTGCAATGTTGCCACACTTGTGCCGACAATGGCGAGAACTATTGAGAGTATTCCCGTGATCCCCTCCAGTAGAATGACGGGCTTGTATCTTAGGAGATCAGTCACCAGGAAGACCACCACCAACTGGGATAGCTGGGAGTAGGTGGCCACAGGGAATATCTGCTGGTTCACCTGGAAGAAGCACGTACTTTACAAGCAAACATTTGGGCTCCTTCTGGGCCGTTATTATGACTCTTCCGTCCGTTTTTTGAGTGTATAAAGCCGCTAACCTCATCGAATAGTATGTGTTATATATAATAGAATTTGTTGTAGAAATTTCCAGAAATTATCTCTTTTCTCTCCTTGCACACAGCATTTATAAAAATATAGCCGCATGCATACAAACCTAGATTACAATTCAACATGTATTTTTCATTTTTGGATTATTTTCATTACTTTACGAGGAAAATGAGGCATTCCGAGTACTGGTTCTTTATAGCTTCTCTAGAGAATGACATATTTTGATTGACTTTTTGATACTTTTAAAACATTGTTAAACAATTTTAACACATAGAATACTAAAGTTACGCTGGGTTCAAATTCAAAGTTGTTCTGAATCGGCCTTGTTGATTCTGGCATTTGTCCGCAAGTGTTCGCACTGTCCAATCACTGATTCATATGTTTCGTATTTGAAATATCGATCTTTGATTGGTTATCACTCACTCGTCGATGGTGTTCGAAGCCTTCAGGGTTGGTTCAGTCACTTTAAATTAAAGTCCCCCACTGCAAATCAGTTTAGTTACTGAGTGGGTAGACTCTTAATGTGAATTTATTTATTTATTTTATTTATTTAAACATAGCATACCTCGGCGTCTGTGAAGTTCCTCCATGGCCCCACGAAGTATTGTGTGATATACGGCTCAGAGGGACGAAACTCCTTCAGAAACCCAAACACGCAGAGTATCAAAGAAGTCTTGGCCCACGTTTCCATGATAGTCAACAGCTCAGGTATATCGTTCACATCGCCTGTAAGCTGCCAAGGTCACAGATAAACATTAGATAATAATTATGATAGTGCGATAGTTCGTTTATCAAGATTTTAGAGAAGGTTGTTGTCAGCAGTAATCAGTTACTGTAGGATTATAAACGATATTATCATTATCAATTGTTATTGTTTTATAATTAAACAACAAAAACAATAGCTTGAATGAAAACTCACTTAATTTTCCAATATGTCAGCGTATTATCACGACCCAACTGCAAGGCAAAACTATTTAATATGTAAGGCTATATTTTGTAATAAAACCTTACTTATCTAAAAACATAAATCCTGTATAAATTGATTATAAATTATTTTGCTTTGGTATAGATAGCACTTAGCACAACTGCATTCGTAGCATTAAAATTAATGTCAACAAAGGTGGCGACAGCTAAGACGCCCTTTGTGTGTAGTGATTGGCAGGGTGGTTCTTAGGTTGGCACGCAGAGTAGATAGCCTATAAAAGTGTGGCCCTTACCTTCACGTTGTTGTAAGCTCTGCGTGGTTCCCTCCAAACTACACTCACTAAAATGAACCTTTTTACGACTAGTTTACTTCGAGTAAATCATCGTAAAACATGACGGCCTCTCCCTTTAGTTGTTGTGTGCAAATAATCTAAGTAGTTTCCGGACCTTATCAGCTTACGCAACAGTTACCGACGTCTAATGCTTGATTGTTTTGGGATTATTTTTAAAAGTCTTACCCACTGCAGATTACAGTATACAAATGAATGTATTTCGGCAATGATTACAAAGTCACATTCATGTAGATTGAGTTAAAACAATTTTTATAAATGGAGGGATTCATAAGGTGGTAATTTTTATTGAGTATAAAATAGATTACCTTTAAAGAGAAATGCAAATGCAAATAATTACCTAGTTTCGTTAGTGATAATGATGCACTTTAAACGACATGTTTAACTGATCAGTCGGTACTGCAGTACAATAGTCTGGCATGTCTGGCCTTATCAACTTAATTGCTGTACTAGTTGAAATGCGAAACAACAAAGAATTAAAGAGAAAGTTGGAATATCTTTACTACATAAACATCAAGCGCGGTTTAGTTTCAAACACACGTTACATTTTTTTTATTTGTAATTTTTGTATTTGTTATTATGTATTTAAAATGTACACCATACGTGATAAATCTAATGGGTGCACTGGATCGCACTTAGTGCGACTTTAACAATAACATTCAGTGTAACAGTGTAACCGGTGCGCACTCAGTGCAGGTCATTGCATTGGAAAACGCCATAATTTGTCTTAGGCTCTAATGTGAATAAATAAGACGGGTCCATGCAAGCACCATGTTTGAAAGTCGCGCCAGACGTCGAGTTTGCTTGGCAACGGGTTCCCCTGAGTCATAGGCAACCATACTTACACTACTGTAATGCGGGTATAGTGGCCGGTTTCTAGTAGGGGCAACATAATGTGGAGGGAGGCTACAGCTGTAGAGCCACTTCGTAACTTTCACAGTTACACCGGTACAACAAATCCTCCCAGAAGCATCATACTTAACAAGACTGTTAGCACGGTGTGCTATATAGGCACTATAAGGGAATATAGAGTTTATCACAAACAACTGTGTGTAAGATGAATGGGGTAGACCGTCTGGGCCTGGGGAAGAATAGGCCCAGAGTGACTCTGCTAGTCGTAAGAGGCGACAAAAGGAGACCTGTCTCGGCCCGGGGTAGAATAGGCCCTGGGTGACTCTGCTAGTCGTAAGACGCAACGAAAAGAGACCCTGTTCCTTACTCCCTCCCCCTGTCCCGCTGAAGATTTCTCCTCTCAAGTCCCACTTGGCCCTGCCCTCCCTTGCTGGACTCCCCTTTTGACGACTCCCGCGATATAGATAGACCTGATTCGGAAGACGTCATTTGACCTAAGCTGTCGAGTACGTCGTTAAACACCACCAATAATAATAGAACCTGCTACGGTAGATGAAAGATGACAAACTGTAACAAATGCGCGAAGGGATCCGTGCGTGCTCTGTAGGAGCCGTTTCAGTCTAGGGCTGAACCATTCAGGACTTAGAACCCTTATTTTAGACTTGGACGGATCCCGGCATCCACCCCACCTTTGCAAGACTTTGGGAAGACGAATAGTTATAGTATTAGAATAGCGAGCAATAGAATTGAAGTCTTAGGCCCTGTCTTATGAGTTCCACTAAGATGTTGAGTGTCAGTTGACTTGATTTCAAAGCTTCTGATTGGTGGTTGCCGTGGTGAAAACAAGTTAAAAGAGGTCTTAGTTAGTACAAGTAGCTGGAAATCTTAAGAGGAAGGACTACTAGCCAATATTAAAACCCGCGAAATTAACGTATTTTCGTCATATCTCAATAACGCCACACAATATCGAAACAGTGACACCTACGCATATTTTGGATTCGTGAGAGCTCAATATCGTATGAAAAAGATTAATTAGTTATTAGTTATTAGTTATTATTTCAAATTTAACTAATTTACAAGTTAATTAGAAATTACAACTATAATTACTACAGTCTACGAAATCTTTTTCATTTGGTATTGAGCTCTCACGAATCCAAAATGTGCGTAGGTGTCACTGTTTTGATATTGTGTGGCGTTATTGAGATATGACGAAAATACGTTCATTTCGCGGGTTTTAATATTGGCTAGTAGTGAAAAGTCTAACTATAGATAATCCAACGCAGTACAGCAGTGTTGGTCTTACCTATAGGTCAATCATCTTGACCTACGAAGGCGATGCAAGTCATATCCGCACGACTACACACAAGGTTTCAGGATGATAGGAAAACCCAGACAAGAAATCAACGTAATATATCTCCGAGGTGACTACTTTTTAGTTTAATATATTCATATTATCATATCAGACAAACATGCATTAAAACATTTCATGGAATACCCCGGCAAGTGAGTATGGTAATACTTTGTGAAGGTTTACAGGGGTGTGAATCGTAAAAATGTAATTGAAGTTCACACACAATGACTGACAAAGATTCCAACCAACGCCATTCACTTGCAAGATGTTACACAATATTGTTACTTAAAATTTAACTCTTTTGGATGGTAAAAAAAGTGGATTTTAATTGGGAAAAATTCGAAAGACCCTACAAAATTTATGTAAATAAAAACAAGTCAACAATTCTTCACGGATATTACATTCTGTAAGTACATTTTACTGTTAGCAACTTGTTGATTGTGGGAGACAATCCAAAGCGTATTTTTGACATCTCATAATATCTCTGATCTTTTTCTTCATGTACGATATAACGGAAATTAATCGATTCTAGGTTATTTGTTTTGTTTCATAAATTTGTAAAGGTGGTCTTCCGCTTAGTACATTTCACAAGTGTCATTCCCACTACGTTCAGGATTTACAGATATCCAACCAACAGTCGTAATATGATCACTTATGCACCGGTTAAGTAGATATTAGAAACTAGAAACGAATAACATTTAGTTCGTAGCCAAAACAACCTCTTAGAAGAGTGGTGCGTGGCCAACCAGTGAGTCCCGATCTCAAATACCGATCAGTGATTGGTCAATAGTCACTTATCTATAACGAAAGAACGTTTGGTTTTGCAAAATATGCTCTTGGACTCCTAAGACGAGCTAAAAAAAACTTTATCAACAAATAACAGCGAAAATAAAAATACATTTTAACAATCCACTTTATTTCGTTGCTTTCTTAAAATAAAATAATTTGTTAACCTCTTTGCAATAATCTAGTTTCCTGACCTCTCGTGACGTGTGGTGACGTCATAGCCAGCCAATCAGTGAACCCCCTTCAATGTCGGCTCGTCACGATCGCCGATCAGTCTTCAGATAGACGAGGCTACATGTTAGGCCGGAGGACAAGTCACGACTAGGGTGGTTCCCCATCAGGTCGTGTCCAGTGATTGTGACGTCATTGAAACTGCTCAAACAAAACTAAAACATCTATTTTGGGATTTCCTTTTTTTTTTAACTGATAATACAATAAATTGTAACAATTGTTCGTAGGGATACATGTTGCAGGGTGTACACCAGCTTTACCAGATGTGTCCCTCTTTTGGTGACTTAGGTATGATGGTAGGTATGGTACACGTATGGTATGACGTCCATGCCGAAGCCAGGATTAAAACCTGAAATGCATGAGCCGCGGTTTACCAGAAAAAAGTTTAAGCTATCTATCATGGGTAATCACGAACGCCGGCAAATGCTTGTTATAATAAAAGTAAGGATCATAATATATACGTATATAATATACTGCATCGTTAAGACATTGGAGAACTTAATAATATATTTCTGAAGGTGAAGTAAAAGGAGAAATAAAAAGAATGGAATACAGAACAGATTGAGAATAAAGGATGTAGTGACTGATTATGGATGAATTGAAATAGTTTGAGGAGACGATATAATAGAGATATGTGTCAATCGCATCCTTGGATTGAAAACATTATTATGTTGATGTGATAGAATTGAATATCACAGAATGTAGATTATCTACGATTGTCTCTTAAAGCTAAACCTTGTGACGACATTATTGGCAAAAAAAATAAAACAATACCTATTCTTGGAAAGTATCGATGACAGTATTGGACAAACCGTTCCATTGTTTTATACAAGGAGATATATAATACCATATTCTACTTCATTTCCTTGCATTGTGATGTGATACGATCGTTTCCAATAAGAAATAGAGAACTCGTGTAATGATGATCGGTTGTGGGGAGTATTCCTTTGAAAACTCAACCGCTAGAGATTTCTATTGATCGATAGGAACGATTTCAATTTGCGATTATCGATAAATTTGTTTTGCAATATATCGAGGAATGTTTCACTGCAAAGTGAATGACATAACGTACGACAACTACGTGAAGGTTGAAACGTACGACATGTCAGCAAGTCACGACAAGGAGGTAAGGGGGGGGCTAACGTCACCTGTAGACCCCCCTGAATTTAATAGCCACGTTGTTTTAGCGCAAATTAAATTGATGCTGGCACAAACGGTACAGGTTTATATATGTTTTAATTGTCTATGTAGATTGTCTATTTTTATATTAACACATCTGTGTTTATGTGATTAATTAGTTACTGGTATCAGTTGGACTTTTATCTTTAATATATTTGTGAAATTTAATTATAATCCTAAACATTAATCGGTGTCTTCCTTGTTGACTTCTCTGACACAACGAAGAGCTTTTTGATTTCTTAGTTCAAGTTCTTTGATTAATCTGATGCACAATGGATTTATTTTGATAATGTAAAGCGGTTATAAAATATTAAATACATTACAGTAGAATGAGGTACGACTATTCCTTTAGTGGTAATCTTCGTTGGCATCTCTCCCGGTATTTACACAGTGCGTAATGTAAGTGATCTAATGGAAGCTAGTTCACATTTTACCTTATGTGAATAATTCTATGACGTACAGTGTTGCCATTCTTCCGGAAATGTCCTTAGATTACGGTATAAATTGGATCATGAAGCGGGAAAGAGGAATTGTTTCTATTTCCGGGTAATTCCAGATGGTTTTTAGCGGTATTGTAGATTGTTAAAGGAAATTCTCAATTATAATCATTTACTTTTTATTTTCACAAGAAGACACTGAACATGAAGAATTGATAATATTAGGTGCAGTAAAATCAACCATCAATTTTATTTACTATGTTCTGCTTCTGATCATCATTGCTGTCGAGCTTTGTCTTATTGTTATTAATTGATTGTGCGAGCTTAACCTCATTTGAACTCATGTAACGTTCGTAACACTATTTCCGGTCAAGGTGGACCCAAACGCAGAAACATAGTTATATTTTTTAAAGTAAATAGTTTAATTTCTACTTAGTTTAATTGTTACACACATTTTCTTTCCCGCTGAAATGAAATGAAATGGTATGTGATGTCGTGAGATAAGGGACCCTGTTTATGAATGAATTCACTTTTACTACACATCTGTTGGAAACAAATTAATTTATATTGTCAATCTCTTGACAAAATCCTTTTGAAACCCATTATTTTCTGGATTTCTTTTAAAATTATACACGAAATATTTTAGATTGCATGATCAATGAATGTGTAAATACTCACTATGACGATATGCCCTGCTTTCACACTGTAATTGTCTGACATTTTAAGCAGACTTTCTGAATGGAACTGAACGGAAATATAAACAAAAATCAAAATCAAATAAAAAAAAAAAATAGAACGAAGTCTACTTTATTATACTTGAAATCAAAACTAGGAGTATTTCTCAATACACACTCAAAACCATACACGCACACAATACAATGCACACCTGAGTCAACGTAATACCTCATTCCGCTTAACTAATTCTATGCTAAACACAAAGTCACGAATCGTGACAATTTCAATGGACGCCCAGGAAAATATTAATAAACCCATAACGCATTATTCCCTCGCCTTTGACACTTCTTTTGACACGAGAAGCAATGGTATTTCCAAGAAGATCATCATAACCGTGAAACGGCCAAGTTTTCAGAAACATTATCTCAAATCTCGTGGTTCGTGCGTACTATAATATGGTCACGTGTTCCTTGTTTGTTCATTGATTATCGAGTGAGTTAGGTTTGTACGCGAAGGAATCGCGCTGAAACTGAAAGTATGAATTGTGTGACTGACGAGTGATGACGCGAGGAAATCCCTGCTGCGTTTTCTACTGAGTGATCACAGACTGCGGCTGTGATTTACCGATTGTTAATTCGCTTGAGGATACCAGATAACCGAATTATCAAGGTATACGAAAATCAAGCCTGTATTACCCGGTCAATCTTTTTCATCAAATATCTTGAATTCAAGGACAAAAGCGCATAAAAAAAGTCAGTATGTAGTCAAATACAATAAAAGGAATTATTTATTGATGCTTTTGTGTCCTTGAATTCGAGAAGTTGGACGAAACAATTTGACCGTGTAATACAGGCATAAAAAAGGATGCAAAATTCATTATATTTGGATGAAATTAGACAATTCCAATTTTATCTCAAACTGTCCAATTCTAATCCTTTTTTCAGAACATTTGTAGATCGAGAGTCTCGCATCATTTCAAAATTTTCATATTGAATGTCATTTTAAAGATTGGATCGAAAACCCTTGAATTCTATAACGCTAATGCAAACTGTGATTATTATACAGCAGATAAACTACCCCAAAGTCGTCTCATGTTGACTTTCACGTTCCGACCTCCACGTAGCTCTAAAAACACCCCAGAGAAACGAGACTCAAAGGGCTACTTAGCCGTCGTCTCCCTTGTTGAAAGTTGTCGCAGTTAGTCACAGGGGACCTGCCCCTATACAGGATTACCACTTATCAAGTTATCATATCCGCAGTGGTAAAGTTATTTGTCCAAGCGGTTTATAGATGTCAGCACCGGCTATGGAAGTGAGTGCTTTACTGAATAATGGGGACGATTGAAATTTATGACCCCACAATACCCTCACATACCTTTAAGTTTAGTGATTGGCAGGGTGTTATATTTTGTTCCAACCTAAGAAGCCCCCTGCCAATCACTAACCTCAAAGGGAGGCGATGGTATTGTTGAAATCATAAATGTCAATCATCCCCATTATTCAGCAAAGCACTCACCCCCTCAGCCAGTACCGACAGCTGAATATGAAGAATGTCGCCTCGACTCGACTACGGATGGGTATCGCTCCCTGTATATATGGGAAGGTCCCCTTTTTTTAACTGTGTGTTCACCCCGTTGACTGCCGCTTGAGATTTTAGACAAGATTGATATTTACAATACAACTGTCAGCAAAGGAGGCGACGGCCAAGTCGCCCTTTGAGTGTAGTGCTTGGCAGGGTGCTTCTTAGGTTGGCACGCGCAGTAAGTATAGTTAGGTTGGTTGGCACAACTTCATTATGACATGTACGAGCCACTCATCACGTACTACTGCAGCAGCGTACTCTTCAGCAGTACGCGTTCCGTCAGCGCGTACGAGTGTGTGAAAGTCGGTGGGAGTGATTGTTGATAGTGGTGGGGATAAAACGGACCCACATCCACCTCGGGTCTTCAGTCAACGAGAGACGAGAGTTGTAACGCGTATTAGAACGCTCTGAGTGAAACCGTGACGTAGTGAAATCTCAACAGGTGTTTGTCTACAAGATTCACCGACACTACCACAGAACGACGAATAAGGTTAATGTCATTACTATTTATTACTATTACTATTACTTTTAATTGGTCTTTTTTGTGTTGATTGCCTTATTGTCACTAAAAAGCTTGAGAAAAGGTGTTAATTTGTACCTTTAAAATTACATTTAGTATCAATATTTTAGATTGTTGTAGGGAAAAATATGATCGAGATATACAGTTAGGCCTACTCTAAAACAAAAAAAAGGAGGGGGAGAGCAACATTGATTGTGTTAAGATAAAATTAGACAATTTGATACAAACGCCATACATATTTATTTATTTATTAGGACACATAATATTTATACAATTACAAATTTACTTATAATGTATGAAATAATTATTTGAAACAGTTTTCACCGTGTTGTCCATGTCGTATTGTCCTACTACTAACACATAGTTAAAGGTCGAGCCGAGCCTGAGTGCGTACTGGCTAGTCCGGACTCCGCTCCCGTGTACCTCTGTACGCAGATCCATTTGTTTATTGGTGTGTCTCAATGAACACTGTAAATAACAAGAGTGGCCTAGTTGCTCGTCACGCATTTGTGCGTACTGGGCCACGCATTATTGTGCGTTGTGCATATTAGCCGGATGATGGGTAATAAAAGCGTGGGGACAATGCATCTGTTTACGGTAATTCGATAAGCACAATTACATTTATACAATAGGTCAGTCAATGCAAAGAAGTTATACAGTGAATGTTTATGTGACTTCCAAGGTATTGTTATATATAGGTGTGGTTTTTTAGTATCTACTGTGGTTATATTTATTATAGCCAAAGTAAATTATTGTAATCATTTGGAGTTTTATGACGTACTAAACAGGTCATATGACGTCGGCGGAATAACATCCATCACTCATCATAGGGGAGTACAGTTGGGGGGGGGGGGGGTAAAGAGGGCGGCCGGCATGAATGAGAAAAATAAGACAATTACAAAAGTTACAAAAACTGAGTAAGATCATGATGAATGCCAAAAGATATGCACGAGAGCCTTCTTTGTGGGTACCGGTCACTACGTGGGGGGGGGGGGGGGGGGGGGCACTTTCTTTATGTATTTTTAAAGGATTTATTACAACCATTTTCTTTGGATGTTAACCAGGAGATGCTATATTTGTCATCACTTAGTTACAACCGCAGATTAAGAATAACACTAGCATGGTGACACTATGTAAATTTTCATGTTGTGGAATTATAATTCTTGAAATTGCAAAAGATGTACAACTATTTCCCCATAAGACAGAAAGGTTATAAAATAATCTAAAATACTAAATACTCTACTAACCGGCCTACAAACGAAACTGAAACTGTAGGTTTATTTATAACACCAATTATTGTATTGACAATGACCGAGTTTTCCATCAGGAAGCAGCGATTAGTTGAGTACAATTAACAACAGGAAGCTCAGTGTTATTGTGGTCACTTACTTTCTTGCCCGATGCGTTTTTTAACTACATTCTTTTACCTGCTGTATGCACAATGAGTATAGTCGAAATATGATTGAAATGTTAGTCTGGTACGGGGGGAGGGAGGGGACTTTTAAAATTTTAGAATCGTTTGGTTTTTTTTGTTTTTAATACTCAATTTACTTATGGTAGATACATTTTTTTTCACATCTGTATTGATTTTCCGATATATTTTGAAGAAACTTATAAGCGTAACTCTTACTCTTTCAGATAATTATTAAAGAATAACATGCAATAAAGTAGTTCGTAGTATAACACATGTCATTTTAAAAAATAATTGCGAATTGTTACATTTAAGTACATCTTGATTTCAAAATATCGACCCTTACTACACTACAAAGATATGTATGTATACTTGTGTGTCCCCTACTATGTGCTAATAAACTTTATACTTTTCCGATGAATAATGTGGTGAGTAGGCCTACTTGAGAAAATCACTAACTTCGGACTTCATCCCATGACCTTCGTTATAATGTGTGAACAGTATAAACATTAATTTATATAAAGACATTATTAACTCATAATATGGGTGTTGATTATAATAATACTTACCTGTATTATTGAAAATTGCTGCATTATACAGTATTTAAAATAGTGCCGGCAAACTTGTTCATATAAACCAGTGTAGCCGACAATATAGAAGAGCTTAGTGTTCGACTTTCTCCGTAAATAGAAATGATTTTTTATTTTTAGAAGGAAAGAAATCACGAAATACTCTACCAATAAAATTGTTAAAAGAGAAATCTAAGAAATGAAAATAATAACCTCTGAATGCAGATTGCCTGCAGTGCTGAAATTATTTTAACGTATAAAAGAAAACAATAATCAATATTCAGTGTAAGAAAAATATAAAACACTGCGTAAAATACGTGGTTAAAACCGGCCATTTATCTTCGTAGCGGGAAAACCACGAAAAATACACGTTTGGAATCGGATGAATGTTGTACAAGCCCTAACTTTTACAACCTCAACTATTTAAGTACTCTCCTAAATTTTATAACAAGGCTTATCGTTATTTATTATAATTGTTTTTTATTGATGATATTCACGTTTTTGCTTTGTTTTTAATTCATTCTAATTTTGGTTACTATAGTGTTTGTTGAATGTAGTATTTAGTTCGTTGCGAAATGAAAGCACATTCTTATGGAGGTGTTGGCGTTTGGCATGCCTGGCTGGTTAGGTCATGTGTGAAAATATGAACCATAACTCAACACGGACAATTATTGTACACATAAAATGAAATGCCGGAACAAACATTTGAAGGTATTGTGTGTGACTGAGCTGTTGTCGACTCTTCGGTCTGCTGTACATACACAATTAGGGCGCTCGGCATGACGACAACGGCTCGAGGTACACTCAGCCCCCTCCTCTACAGCTCTAAATTTAGACTAGGCTAATTATTATTTCTATATTTAATGTCTAACCTAAGTACAGCCTTAAATTTTGTGTGAAAGAACGCTGGGAATCTCATAATTTTAACTGAAACAGCGTGCATGAAGAGGGTAGTAGATAAATATCTGAGATCGACATGAGAATAGTTCAGTTGGTAGTAGTATATCTATTGCTCGGACTAACGTTAAAGTCAAACACTGGGTGAAAGGATGAAATGGACATCAAATATCATCTGTCGGTCATGTAATCTACAGAAAAACACTTCTGACAACACAATTAAATACCCTAATAACAGGTATACATAACATCTATGACGTAACGACGTAGGGAACTAGTGATCTTGGACATTTGTTTAATAACCTTGTACAATAGCAGGTTTTAAATAGCACTTTCTTACGTAAGGGCGATTCACAATTATTGAATTAAGAGTTGCATGAAGAAATAGAGGCAACTAGTTCACAATTGCTGGTTTCAACAAACGTTACATTAAAAATGCACGGCAGTCGCCATGTTTGTACGTAGAGAATCTCCGAGTATTGACTAATGATTAATCGGGGTTTAAAAATTTGGGTGAAACCCTCACCAAACTAATGGAGAACAGGACTTCAACCAAACGCCACCTATAACAAACAAATGGAGACTATTAGAATTTCAATCAAACGCCATCTGTTACATTTCAACAATGACATACTAGTCGAAAGTACATTTTTGCACCCAATATGACCGCTATGCGCATTATGCGAATACACCCTGATGTCAATGGAGCGATGGATCGGGGAACGCCCAGTAAATAAGGCCAATGCCAGCTAGAAGGTTGGATCTTTCAGTCGTCAGTCAGCGGACAGATTAATTCAGTGAGCTGCGGAGAAAGTGTTGCAGCTATAGAGTATAGATAGAGGATCGAACCAGGGCATGGCTGCACTTAGAGGATATTGGTGTCATGTCAATGTCTCAAACGATTTATGGTCACCCTCTATGGTATAAGTTCCCAGAAATCTGGTGCATTTTTCCTTATTTTGCACCTTGATACTTTGAAAAGTGAGGCTTTGCTGTTTATACCATGGAAAATTAACGCGTTTTAGAGTGTTACACAATTTAAAAAATGTCGCTAATAATAATGACATTTTAGTTCTTGTAAGAACTATCAAATACTGCAATCATTATGATCACAATTTTGGAAACCAATTACAAAATTAATTCTTTAATTGTCTTTCAAAAAATCAAACATAAGGATTAAAATGCTTGAAATGATTTAATCCATTGTTTACTTCTTATGAAACTAAATGTTGCTTAGTGGCCCTTTTTTAATATTGTAGAGTGTTCTAAAGATAATACTAAATCACTACGTTTATTTGGCGCTGTTTAACTTAGACCACCCTTGCCCGTTAATGTGCTTTTGATTCAGACCCTATTTCGATAAAGTTTTCATGAGTGGAACTCGAACCGGGGACCTTCCTGTTCAGAGTTCAGTAGAGGTCCCATTCGCCGGTGGTTGTGAGTGTGTAGACTGTAAGTCACTTGATATTGGTCCACTGCACCTGTGGCTGTCAGTGTGTAGACTGTAAGTCACTTGTTGGAGGTAATATGCGTCTTCGAAAGTGACACCGGTTGAATATTAGGGTCAGTCACTTTCACTGTCAGGACAGGACACTGGCCAAACCATGATACACTGCGTGACTATAGTCCGGACAGAGAAAATAAAGCAGTCTTGTTGTAGTCTGTAGGTAACATATTTAAAGTAGTGAGTGCATTTTTAAACAAAATATTTCATTATTTTGCAACTCTTTTACAAATCAAAACAGCGTTAGAAGGAGAAAAAGAAAAATATCACTACACTTCAAAATAATTTGTAAAATCTAAAAAAAACAAATAATAGTCTATGTCAATTTTGGTAATTTAGGAGGAAACATTTATAAAAACCTGACGTACAAAAGAATTATTGAAATCAATTTGACTTGCAAAGTTATGTGTACGTACATACAAAACAATAAATATTTTTTTATAATGTTCATTGAAAATAGCGTGTTCGTGTCAAAACATTGTTTGTAGTTTCTTTTCTGAAGTCAATCGAATTCATTTATTGAGTAGATTTAGAATCACTGATGATTTTAAAGTAGTAATTTTAAATGTGATACTAAAATACTCAAATCCAATACTCAAAGCCAATGATAGGGAACGTTTCAGTTATTAAATAACGTGTCGAGGAGATCGAATTTAGTTATTATTTTACACAATGCTCCATTTCTATTTCAAAAGTAAAATTGGATTATAAAAAATCTCAGAATTCGTAAATTGTAATAATATATCTATTCCAAAAACGCTTGTTGTTCATAATTTTATGGATTTAGAACATAATTTAAGCATCTCGTTGCACATATTTGATTTTGTAATGAACATTGAAGCATCATTCATGAAAAACATCAAATAACAATAGCATAAGTGTTGCAAATTTAAAGTGATGACGAGTTAGCTACGTCCACTTAAAAACAGCCCATATTAATAGTCTAAAATTAGCTCCAAAAGCCCGACAAACGTTGTGGTTAAGATACAGAACACTCTAAGATAATTACTTCCTTTAATTTTATATAAAAATAGTGTACGGCGCCAAATATGCAGCGTTATTCTTAACTTAACATCTTGTGACCTTCAGATTCGTCTGGTATATGAATTTATGAATAATATAATGCGTCCGTTTGATTTTCTTACACGAAACAACACTTTATACTTAAGTGTAGGCTCATATTTGCAATAATTCGTTTTATTTTCTTGATAGTATAAAAATCGTACGACATTAACATTTTTAAATTTTATCTCAAGAATGTTAGTCGAAATTGAAAATTTTAGGCTATGAAGCACAGCAGTTTACAATTATAATCAATATGGTAGGTATTTTAAATCCATAATTATTACTAACAAAAATTCAATACAAATATCAATCATACTGATTATAATGTTAGCTACATTTGGCATCTTACCAAATCACAGTGCGCTATAGATTCAGATTTTCCTTTTCATGTAGCATCCTTGAGATATAAATAAAAATGAACATGTCCGTCTCAAAACGTAAGTATAGGTATTTGTAAAGTGTAGACAAACGTCTCTTTACTATCCTTCTGAGTGAAATGTAGCAAAATCAGGTGTAAAACCTGCCCGAAGTAGCTGGCAATCAAACAAACCTCGTGCGAGTAGGTTGTGATTACTGAACGCAACAAGTTAATGAGCGGGAAACCCAGTATGTACTGTTGATCGACGGTGTCCGTGAATTTAGCAATAATAGCTGTAGAATCTCCTGACCATCAACTATAGGAAATACCCATGTTATGATGACCGTATACGCATTATACCATCTGCGTTGATGTTATGACTATTTATAGATGCTACTAAGTGTTTTTTTTTATCTTCTTCATTGACTTGTTTGTAGATTTTTCAAGGAAATGTAACTTTGTATGTAGTAAATTTTGTTTATTTGAAATTGTAGTTTTTTTACAAACAAAGCTAATGTAATGGATAATTATGGGAGATTTAGAAATTGTAATGAAAGTTTGCCCCTAATAGTGGTCGAACATAGATCTACAGATCTGGTCAGTTTGTGATTAGATCTGGGTTTTGGATCTAATTTTTATTTCATTCGATATATTTCCATACATTTGAAAACCTTAACAAACAATGTATTGTTACTGTTTATGTGTGTAACAGATATTAGGTACAAATAGAGGTAGAAATAACAATAAGACGGCCTTCTAATCTCAGATAATTTAAGTGTGGGCACTTGCATGAAATAAATAAAATAAATTCGTATTTATAGAATGTACCCACTCAGTAACAAGACTGATTTTCAGTGGGGGACTTTAATTTAAAGCGACTAAACCAACATGTAGGCTCAGAACACCATCGACGAGTGAGCGATAACCAATCAAAGATCTACATTTCATGAATACATAATTTCTTCCTTACTACCTAAACATTATTAACAATTTATTCAGGATATTTGTCGTAATCTTTTCAGTTACAAAACTGATGTACAAAGGAGTACACAACGAATAATACTGTATCACCTCACTTATTACATCACAAGTAAGAATTATGAATTGTAGCCTACACATCCTATTTCCTAAGATAAGGTCGCTTCTTCCGTGATGCTAAGTGAGACTGTTTGCTTGCGTGACGTCACAGGGCTCAATCAGCGCGTCACAGTTCAGTACAAGGTAGTTTCATCTCCACTTGTTGCATAACCCACCTGTGCGGTCGTGTGATCAGAAATAAACTGCAATTGTCACTTGTTTTAGTCCAGTGAGTAAGGATTAATACTGGGAAGTGATGAGATGTAACTGGACTATTTCTCATTGGAATTTCTCTATTTTTGTGGCGAGGAAGGTTATTAGTTTCTATTTTTATTTCCTTGGTTACATTCTGTTGAATCTAATTGGTTTCTATTTACATTTTGTTGTAGTTCATTAAGGATCTCATGCTTGTTATGAAAATGTTAGGTATATAGGTTATAATAAACACACGCATTCTATAATCACGCAGATATGATATTTAAATATTGTACAAACCGCTTACTTTCCAGCTAAATAGGTTAATTTGTGTATTCTATTCATCAAGTCTGTAAGCACAATCCGCTATTGAGTACACGCAGTATGCTTTACTGATAGAATCACTTTAAAATATTGTGTTGGCTCTAAAGATATTACTGCTAAAACACTTTCATTTTAGCGGTTAATAATTCCCAAATACCGTCGACAATTTGTCAGTCACTAAAATTAAACAATGGGAGTTTAAATGTTTGGAATGTTAATACCGTAATTCATGGTCAGGACGTTTAAAATGAACCTTCAACTTGTTCTTGTATAGTGAGTGGTATTAGCTGGGGCGCAAACCGTGACTGCAGAAAGCGCAGCCGACTGAACTAATGGATTCTGTGGGATCTCAGAGCGGAGAAGGCGGTGAAAAGTTACAATGATTTGTGTGCGAAAGCCTGGTTTGATTTGCTACGGCTAGATTCGGCCAATGTTCAAGACAAATGTTGGAAAAGCATGCGAATTCGTACCTTTTAAATGATTATATAAAATTTTGGAATGATGTAGGGCTAGATATTGGAGATTCAAGCTTACACAAATAAATGGCACTGCTAAGCAACCTCCTTATATGCGCCATTGATGATTTTACAATAAAAACAACTAAAATTACAGCTAAACTGTAAAAACGTTTTAAAAGAACCAAGATTTTGTATCGAGCACTGAATGGCACACGTTACTTACTGTTTACACTAATTTAGTTTAGTTTACTTTCCCATGCTAGGTTTGAGTATAGAGTGACTTTTACTAAATTCATTGGAATGCAGATTAGCTATTTTTAGATGTAGGACGAATACTATAAATACATATACAAATGTGCATCCGTGTGCAGTACAATGTAATAACTACTGGTGATGATTACAAATATAAACCAGGGATGCACAAGATGTGTAACTCCTAAGTTGATAAATCTAAATGGTATGACATAAATCATGCATAATTATGTCGGACGTTCTGCAACTCGCGAATATAAAATATGATACAATTTAAAAACAACAACAATAAAACTTAAAGCTTTGTTTTATGAACGTGTAGGAAGATCCACCGATCATTTATATCACCCCCCAGATTTCTTGTTAAACTTAAACGTTTTTGTGAATCTAGTCCCATTATTTAATTTTCAACCACCTCTTCACTGTGAACCTTACTGTATTGTCGGCGTCCGTTTAAGTTTATATCCACGCTAAACCCATTAAGTTAATCACCTTTAGATAACGATATTCCACATTACAAGTACATTTAAAAATTTTCGCAATGTAGATAGTACATTGACACCGGAGCCCGTACCTCGCTCGCTCTACCTACGTCAGTGATATACGTGTTATTTAGCACGTGGGATGCGCTGAGGGTGACTTGCAACATACTAGTATGAATTATAGGTCGGTGAAGAGGTCATTCACTATAGGTGACCAAGGTCTCTAGATGACGGGGGATTAGCTAGGTTGTCGCAATTATTCTGTTGTTCTAATTTTAATTCATTATTTAATTTTTCCATTTAAATACACCAACGAATACAATATTCCATGTTTTGGTGAAAATAAAATAAAATGACATATTATATTATTATTTTGCGTAGAATATTGCGAGCTTTACCTATTGCCGTCTGGTATCATTGGACTGCTATATCGTCAGGCTCAGAATAGTTTATGTGTGACAACTTTATACGAACTTTGGCTAGATTGACGGCAAATTTCGTTCATTTCATCGCAATGATCGCTGGTAATTAATATTCAGACAATTAGGCGGGTTTTCCTATTGAGCATCCTTGCGTCATTTAGACGGAGAAAGTGAGTTATTGATGAAATCAACTGGAGCGACTCTGCAGGTGGGATGGGACTGTTGCACTATACCTTCCTAGATCATAGTTCCTGGCTAGATACTTGTATAAGTCTGACGTCATACCGGTCACTATACTTGTTGCACTATACCTTCCTGCATCATAGTTCCGGGCTAGATCCTTGGATGACTATGACGTCAAACAGGTCACTATACCTTCCTAGATCATAGTTCCGGGCTAGATCCTTGGATGACTATGACGTCAAACAGGTCACTATACCTTCCTAGATCATAGTTCCGGGCTAGATCCTTGGATGACTATGACGTCAAACAGGTCACTATACCTTCCTAGATCATAGTTCCTGGCTAGATCCTTGTATGACTCTGACATCAAACAGGTCACTATACCTTCCTAGATCATAGTTCCTGGCTAGATCCTTGTATGACTCTGACGTCATACCGGTCACTATACTTGACCTATATGTGTTACCTTTTTACAATTAGTAGTTTATCTATTTAATTGTATATCTTAATGCATGAATGAGCGTCTTGTGGGCTATTGTAAATGTTTTAATGTGAATTGCTTGATATTAAACATGTGTTAAATGTTAAATGTAATTTAGTTATTTGGGTCTACACCCACTTTTGACGACATCCATATTTGTACTCTGTATAAATCAATCGGACTAATACATACATACTTACTTACTTAATAACTTACTTACTTACTTACTTACTTACTTACTTACTTACTTACTTACTTACTTACTAACTTACTTACTTACTTACTTACTCACTCACTTACTTACTTACTTACTTACTTACTTACTAACTTACTTACTTACTTACTTACTTACTAACTTACTTACTTACTTACTTACTTGCCCCGATGTAAGTAGTCGCATACTGACCTCAGATCTTTATCTACCGCCCACACTGATTCAACTTAAATCAATAGATTCCTGTCGGTTTGTCACACATTCGAAAATGTGGTATTCCGCTTAGTAGAGTAAACAAGCCTCATTGGTCACGCTCAATAAACCAGGTAACCAACCGAACGTAGAAAATTATCCCTAATGAGCGGTTTCAAGTAGATGGTAGGAACTTGAAAAGTAGAAAATTAAGTTGATGCTATTGGTGTACTTTGGGGAATCTTTTCTTGCGTACGTGACTCTTAGGGTGCGTAGGTCAAAATAATATAGTTATCTCATGAATGAATGACCTATGAGTGAATATATTGAATTAAAGAAAACAAACAAATTTATGTTGTCTGAAGACAGTTCTTATCGTTTTAATGGAAGGTCGTAGTAAGTTCTGGGGTCTTTAAACTTTGTAAATTGATATACATCTTTCTGTGTGACACTGGCTTTAGAAGCGTCATTTGGGGTATTTCCGTGATGTACATCTTTCTGTGTGACACTGGCTTTAGAAGCGTCATTTGGGGTATTTCCGTCTTTATATACCCCCCACTCAAAATATGAGCATATATTAGATGGTGGCTTTAGAACCGTCATTTGGGGTATTTCCGTGATATACATCTTTCTGTGTGACACTGGCTTTAGAAGCGTCATTTGGGGTATTTCCGTCTTCATATACCTCCACTCAAAATATGAGAAGTGAATCCTTAAGAGCCTGCGGCGCAGAGGGGGAGAATTTATGGTTTTCTGTTCATATCTTTAAAAGAACTTTGAAATTCGAAATTGTGGGAAGATACACAAGACAGATTTTATCAGGGTCACAGATAACGAAACAAAATATGCAAAATTCGTTACGTTTAGATTAAATGCGATAATGAACTCTGCTTACTTGTTTTCATCATCTGTAGACCATGTTCAAATCTGTCTTGTGTATCTTCCCATAATTTTTATTTTAAAAGTTGTCTTAAAGTCTCTCAAAATCTCACGGTTCAGATACGATGAAAAGCTGGGTGATATTCAGTTGAATAATCTTTTGTGTGGGATATACTTTCTTTGAATTGGCCATGCACGCGTCCTACAAGGAACGTGCTACCATGTACTTGTTTATACTCTCAGCAGCAACCTTGAAACATCTCCCCTCCCCCCTCCCTACTTCCCCCCACTCTGAAGTGTTTATATACGTGAAGGAACTCAACTCAGGTCTCGGTATAGTAATTAGTAATTACTTCTTCTCGTCTCTGCTGGTGACTTGCCATACAAAACATGGCATAACGTGTGGTCAACTCTACTCACTAGAAACAAAGTTCTATACTAAAGCAATCTATTTTATTATATATCTGTTTAGAATAGGTCAAGGATAGCTCTGTTTGTCGTACGAGACGAAAAGCGACAATGCTGTAACCCTTTCTATTGAATACACAACAATACAACAATCATATCAGAGAGTTTTGTTCAGGTGACAATATTACATTACATCATATAAAACAAAACTAAAGAGATGGCCCAGTTGATTCCAGCAGCCACAACGCGTTGAGTGTGAAAACAGTAGATATAGATATGTTCTTCTATTTGTGCAGTGATGTCATGGGTCTAGTGACACTGTTACTTTACACCAGAGTTATTCTACGTGGGAATGAAGGTTGTACGGGTTGTATGGGTTGTTGGCATTGGCCCGGTATCTATTGTCAAATATTACGTTGGCCGGTGGATGGGGTCAGGGCTGTTCGCACATACGGACTCGAGTACCACACACTCACACGTCACAAACGTTGGGTGTTCCAAGAATTATTATTCATTATGGTTTAATGCAATTAGGTTTTAAAGGTCAGAGCCTTGTAGGATGATCTAATTTGAAGTGTAACCACATCTGTTGTTATGGTTTAATGAGGTTAAGCAGCATTGGTGGGTTCAGATGATAGATCGGTGACCATTATTTAAAAAAAAAACTACCAATGCGTTTTTATTAAGTAATTTCGAGATTTTTGTATTCACTGATTCTTGTTGTTGGTCCCGTTGTTTATGTCAATGGTAGCGGTGAACATGTATTAATGAAAACGATACAAGATACTAATTTTATACAAAAATAGGTGTTGTGTTCCTATTTCCTACTGATATTTTGTTGACAATTGAATTCTAACCCTTTTATGTAGTTACAATGGAATTGATTTTAAGTGCATGCACATAATTTGTCATAGAAGTGCAAGAAACACATTCATATTCAAGTTTTTGATGACAAGAAATAATAGTTGCTACAAAATGCTAAATTTAGAGAAAATTAATGCTAATGGGGGAAAAAACTTGAATACAAGCAGTTCTAGTCAGTTCTACATATGTCTATGAGTTGACGCCTGGCCCACTCCCAAACTGATCTCACCTTCACTCTCTAATCACTGTCACTTATGTCACCTCTCACCAATCGTGACGTCACTACCCACAACACACTATTGTATTGACGGAGTGACAATATCCCTGGTACCAAGCATCGGTAATATAACGATGATGTAATCACTCACTGATGGGCACTTTATGGGTAGTGACGTCATGTTGAAACCTTGTACAGTAAATTGTCAATAAGGCTGGAAAGAAAGGATTTCATTTACATAAACTATGAAGGAATATGTGGTTGTTCATTGGGTTTTTCTCAATAATTTCTATGACCTACTTTAGTTTGTCATTTGAGACTGTATAAGTCTGGGTGACAGATTTTTAATGGGAATGGATAGTGGCATTATTAAACCACTTACATTTAACGATATTTTATTGATGTTATGAGAACACTTCAAGATATTTAAAAAGTTATGACTAAAGCTGAGATTTGGTTTTGTATTATATCAGCTAAGAAAGCTAAACAATACAGCTAAAGAACGGATTTAAAACATTTAAAATAATATTAAAATCGTTACGATGGTTAATTATTTTCTTTAGTTTTTAAATTAATTTTTCAGTTAATATAAAACCAAATCTATAGGGTAATAAGGATCACTTTTCAACATATTGAAGGGTGAATCCTTTTCAATATATAAACTATATAAAATACTAAGGTTGGAATTCATAGTCGGCCCCTACACCTAGGGGCGCCCATTGTTACCAAGGTAACAATTGTTTGCATGTTATTTCCCATAAACAAAACAAATCCATAGCAACAATGGGTGCCCCTAGGTGTAGGGGCCGACTATGAATTCCAACCTTTAAGTCTTTACGGATCGAAGAACGTCGACAATGGAACTATGAAAAAGATTATTTTACCAACCCGATTATTATCAAATTGTATTAACATATTCACATTCATATTCACTGTCACGAATGTTTCTTTTTTTCATCAACCTTCTGGTGTTTTCGTCACCAATGACTGACCAATCTGTTCTCCTTCCAGATGAAGATGTTAATGTTCTGCGTGATGGCGCTCCTGCCGCTGCTGACGCGCCAGCAGTGTCTCACCGATGACGACTCCAAGCTGCAAACAGACCCCAACTCCCGCCTGGCCCTCTACACCGGCCAGCAGGCGTTCAGCTTCGACATGTTGAGACGAGTCAACGACGCAAAGAGGACCGAGAACATCTTCTTCTCACCCTTCTCCACCTATAACGCGCTGTTGCTCGCGTACTTCGGGGCTGCCAACGCGACTGAGAGCTCTTTGAAGACTACCCTGCATATCCCTGCTGAACAGGTGAGCTAGAAGGCGTGCAATACAAAGATTTGTTTATCTTCAACAATTACTTAGTGTACGGGATGCTGGTCGCTATGTGTAGGAACTGCAATACCTCATGTACGGAAATATGGCCGCCAACAATGTCAGTGACGTCACGTGAATATAAAGACAGCAACCTTGTGGATGCGATGTCATAGATGAGTGAAGCATGGCCAACCAAATGTCAGTATTTGAAAAAGCCACCCGCTTATTGGCTCCAACTCACTCATCAATGACGTCAGCATTCACAAGCTGGCTGTAGAACTACTTTATGTTATTTTCTGCAGTGAGTTCTGCCTATATTCAGACTTTTTCATTCAATATTCATGTTAAACACAATTTTGAATTGAGACAGAATTCTTTTCAGGGTATACAATAACGAAGTTACAGAATCAACCCCTGATGAAGTTCTATTCTAAAGAAATTCTCTTTCTTGTCTGAGCTCGGGGTAGAATTTGGTCCAAGTGACCCTTAATTCCTTATTTCTTAAGTTGACAATGTTTCTATATTTGCCACCTCCAGAAGGTGAGGTTCTGCTCCAAATTTCATGAAATCTCAATTCCCTAAGCAAAAGCCCCTTCTTTGATTTAAACCCGTGTGTACTACTAGTTGGAAAGGAGTTAAAGAAGGCAACCAAGTTTTCTGTATATCTATAGATCATCAGAGGTAATCCGTGGTTGCGTTTTAACGACCCAACTAATGAAGTTCATGTCATAAACTGGTGATCTTGAAATCCAAGACGGATATTGCGTCTTGGAAGAGTTCTTAAAATAGCCAAGACGTGTGCGGCAATACCTTATTACTTTGTCACCACAGCTAGGACGCTGTGAATCATAGATACACGACGTTCCACCTCCGTTATCTAATGCAACAGTCAGTTCATTCATGTCTGACTAACCAACGTATTGCCCAAGAAAACTATCAACAAAAGAAGTTAAAAAGACTTGAGTCACAACCAATTGGCACAATGCTTTGTTTTTTAAAACAGAAATGAAACTTTCAATGGTAGGTCTACTGGACAAAAGAAAATTCAAACTTAGTCGCGAGACAAAGATTAAGGTTGGAATTCATAGTCGGCCCCTACACCTAGGGGCACCCATTGTTGCTATGGATTTGTTTTGTTTATGGGAAATAACATGGAAACAACTGTTACCTTGGTAACAATGGGCGCCCCTAGGTGTAGGGGCCGACTATGAATTCCAACCTTTAATTCTTAAAGTTCATGCGTCAACCTTTATTGTACTTTTTAACAATCGTTTTCAATTGTTTATAAGTCGAATAAACACGATAGAATGGTTTTGCAATGACAAGTTGGAAGTTATATATAGTTGAGAGTTCTTAGAAAAACCACCTGTAGGTATTTCTTTAATTGATGTTTTTTTTCTTTAGTACGGAAACATGGTTAATGATTACAACACTTACTGGAAGATGTTGACATTGAAAACTCAAGATAGCATCTGTTTCTATCAGAGATGCATTTTTCCTAGAGCAAAGTACTTTTTTCTTGTATTTTAATAGGTTGATGCATTTACAGTTTCATGAAATAATTTAAAATTAAATTAAACTAACTATTTCGTTCATTTTTAGGCACCTAATATGCTTTAGAAAGTCGCATTTCTGTTTTCACCAACGTAATTTATTTAAAGGATTTTTTTTGTCCTAAAAATATATTTACCTCAAAAGCAACCACTCTATTTAAATTGGCTGAACAACGAACACCAAGAGTGTAGAAATGAATCCATACCACTAGCTTGCCAGCTTTATCAATCATTTATTTTAAATTACATTTTTAGTTTAATCAAATTGCAAACCATGCTAAATTGTTCCATCATTTAAAACTTTCCCATTTTTTAAGAAAATGTGTTCATGCTCTTTACTCTCAATCTGTCTAGAATGCAAAAAGTTTTCCAAGGTTCTATAATTAAGTTATAACATTTGCTCACAAAAAGTTGTTTATAATATAATTA
Organism: Isoperla grammatica; assembly: GCA_945910005.1. NCBI lineage: Eukaryota > Metazoa > Arthropoda > Insecta > Plecoptera > Perlodidae > Isoperla > Isoperla grammatica. The sequence goes on from OX246748.1 coordinate 7,565,811, forward strand.
AAAGTGAGAATAATATCAATTATCATGCATAGGTCATAAACACCCGTATAACATCCAGCTTCATCCTCTATTGCAACATTGAAACATGAAACAACCTGTTTTATTGCGTAATCCTCGCTAGATGGTAATTAACATTAACGATGATGAATGTAAAACTATAATATTCAGTGATGATATCTATTAATACATTCAGGTTATATTTAATTGCAAAACCCACATTGTGTTAGGTGAGGTCTTGCATCTAATATCAACACCATTGCACGTGGCAGATGGTAACTAAAATTAAAATATTTCCATGCAATTTCCTGCACTCAACACGGTTAAAATATCTCTTGGAAGATTGCCACATCAACATTAGAAAAAGTTTGTATTTCAAGGCACAGGGGAAGATGTGAATGGTATAAGCCTGCTAGACAGGTATACTTCTATACTATCCAGTACATACACGCATTTATTTATCTTCTTGTAAGATGGTTTTACCTCTTCGTGTTCTTTGGTAAGTCAGTCATGACATTAAAACATCTTCTCTAACAAACTCTTTGTTGTCTAGCAGGACATGCACGAAATTATGCAGACCTATCACTTCAAGAGATTCTAATAACGACTTTTGTCCACACACGTTAATCAAATTGTGTCTCCTCAAATTCAAAGTTAAGCTTTCAGAGCTCATAAGAAATAATTGGTGCCTTTCAGGACAAAACTGGGAACATTGCAAACGTACCCATTCGAGAAAGTAATCCCCGACTCTTTCATATACGTACAGTCATTATTTCTAGTCAATTATATTTGCATTACTGTCGGTCTATCTAAATAGATGCTACTTTCATAACAAATCATGTTCCCTAACCAACTTGGTGACACCTTTTCGGACGAGCTGGGAACAATGTAGACATACCACTTTGAAAAGTTCTGGCATACTCTTCAGGATATACAACAATCTCTATCCAGCCATGCTTACGTTTGCATTCATAAGTCAATTCGTACAGATATGTTACTTTCATAATACAACTATTGTCTCTAAAGAAGTTGTCGCCATCTTTCAGGACAAGTTGGGCACCATGCAGGCCTACCGCTTCGAAGAGTTCTCTCATACTCTTCAGTACATAAAACAATTATCTACCCAGTCATGCTTACGGTTGTAACCATAAATCAATTCCTACAGGTATTTTTCTTTCATAATACAACTGTTTCTAAACAAGTTGTCGCCATCTTTCAGGACAAGTTGGGCACCATGCAGGCCTACCGCTTCGAAGAGTTCTGTCATACTCTTCAGTACATTTAACAATTATCTACCCAGTCATGCTTACGGTTGTATTCATAAATTAATTCGTACATGTATTTTTCTTTTAAAATACAACTATCGTTTCTAATCAAGTTGTCGCCATCTTTCAGGACAAGCTGGGCACCATGCAGGCCTACCGCTTCGAGAAGTTCTACCAGGCATTCCGCGCCAGCAACGGTTCCGCAAGCTACGAGTTGTCCAGCTCCAACCGTCTCTATTTCGCCAACGAGGTGGAGCTCAGGGAGTGCATCACCCACCTGTTTGAGGACGAGGTGCAGAAGTTGGACTTTGCCGGGGACGCCGACGCGGCCAGGACTAAGATCAACACGTGGGTGGAGGACGAGACCAGGAGGCACATCAAGGACCTCATTCCTGCCGGGAAGATATCGTCGGCTACGCAGCTCGTCCTGGTGAGCAGAATACAGTGTCCTTCAGGGGATAGTCAGGATCAGAACTAAGAAAAATAGCATGTTGATCTAACTACAAGCAATCATAATGAAACCAAAACTCTTATAGTCCAGACTCAAGCTTTCCTCAACTCAGCATCTCCTCAGCCTCGCCCAACCACCAATCACGGAGCGACATTGCCATGCGGACGGCTCTGTGATTGGTGGCTAGGTGAGGCTGAGGAGAGTCTGAGTTGAGGAGGGCTTGAGTGTGAGCTATGCATTCGGGCCTTAGCCCGGAGAAGTTTACTTACCAAAGTGTTTTTTTATGTTTATGACCGTGGTTACTGTTTGTGTTGTATGGTTTTTGTATTCGAAAGTAATCATACTGCGGAAAAAACCGGTTAAAAGTAATGTGACAATATTCTATAATTTTTGTGCCAAGGTAGAGCAGTGGACATACTGTAAAGAGTCTTATTGATATTAACTTGAAACGCTCAAAATAAAGTAAGATTTCGTTCAGGAAAGAAAAGATAAGATGTTTAAAAAGGAAGTATAGTGCATTAAGTACCAGTTTGAAGCAGTTGGACTGTGTGTAAGATAAATTGTAGTAGGACCGGCTACAGTGGATGTACGATGACATTTGTGATAGATGCGAGAATGGGTTTGAAATATGAATGCGTGTTCAGTAGGATAGCGGGGTAGCCGTCAGTCTAGGGGTCTGGGACGGATCCTGGCACCCGTCTCTTCTTCGCAGGACGGGGAAGACGCATAGATGAACCTTTTAGAACCTACTGCTACTACATTAGACGTGGTTTGTGACTGTTGTTCTGTCTGTGTCAGGTGAACGCCGCTTACTTCAAGGGTCTGTGGCAGTCTCGCTTCCAGCTGGAGAGCACCCGCAAGGAGGTGTTCTATATCTCTCATACCAAACAGACTCTGGTGTCCATGATGAGGCAGAAAGGAACCTTCAACTACCGTGAGTACAATCAACATGTATTATCTGTCTACCTGTCCTACAGAACACCCCATTACCGTCGCTTAAACTTGCTCTAAAAAGCGGTAAAATTGTTCACAATTAAACCAAAATATGTCACTCTCTTGAGAATTTAGTACTCTTTCTTAAAAATGTTTTTCTGTATTTATAAATGTAGCCATTTTTCAAAATTAACTTACATTATTGTGTAAGGTGGGTTAAAACGACACATTACAAACTGTAAATAAGTTAATTTGAAAATCGGAGATATTTATTGCAACAACGGAATTATTACAAGAAAGGAGACTAATTCTATGGGGATGACATGTTTTTGTTTACTTTTTGACAATTTTAAAGCAGTTGTAAGTTGTAACAGACATAAACCGAGGGTGTAGCCGCTTTGTTAGGTCGATATTTCACAAGAGAACATAACCTAGTATTGATAATTTGTATAAACAATTACTACGATGTGCAGTTTGTTTTCAAAGGATGACTGCATGAAAACAAATAAAATATTTCTGAACGATCATCTTTAAACAAACAATTTAACCACGAAGTCACGTATGCGGGCTGTTCCAAGATGTTTGAGGTGGGAGCTATCAGAATTCCGTACACGAAGCTGCAAGGCTGTTGTGTAAAGCGATAGCCAGGTAATAGAAGGCGGTTTGTTCAGTCTACCAACGTGCAAACAATGCTAGTGTGAGTGGCTACTAAGCTATCAATCCTTGTGGTCAATACTTATTCTTCAGCAAACATCTCTGAGGACCAACTAACATATTTATGGCGTGACTCATTTTCACTTGGAGGTATAGCCTCTTTCTTAGGGTTACTATAAATGTTTGAATGGAATGTATAGGCAACCCAAGACAACCTTACACATGCTTTCGTCGCAGGCGAGGTATTCGTAGCCAACCAGCGAACCACTCGAGACAAGCGCGCGCAGATAACGGTCGCTGATTGGCTACGAATACCTCGCCTGTGACGAAAGCATGTCTATTACTAACAAATTGACGAACGTAAAAGCGAAACGAAACGCAAGACAAAACGAAATAGTCAGTTTGAATCACGTTTTCAATACATTGAAGCGTTTACAAGATATCAATAAAAACAGTTTATTTAGCGAGTTAAATCCAATATTTCGTTAAATTAAATTAACGTTTGAATTCCGCATACTTGTATTAAAAACCCTTTTGCACCGGACGAAACCCAAGGTGGTTCGTTGCAGTCTTCTCGGTTAATTCGAGGTTTGGAAAGCAACGAGACTTTCTTTATCGGGAATAATAATGAATTATGATCGCCTCAATTTATTCCAGTGGAGATGATGATTCAGCGAAAGACTTTCTCTTAGTAGAAGAACTTTACAATTCGACTTTTTAACACGCCTACGATAGACATGTGGAAGAAAGTGATATGGATTACGAAACGCGGAGACATTCGCACAGTTTGTTGCGACATAAATATTGTTACACAATATAAAATGTTGAACTAATACATACATTAAAATTTAACTCATAAAACACTCTTAAAGTAAGTTTTTTAAATTTCCTCCAACTCAGATGTATCACAGGGATGCTCAGATATATCAAGTGGCAATTCTATTCGAAATTGCGACTCTACTGCCAGTTTACTGACAAAACATTGACGAATTTGAAAGATTATAACATCGTACTCTTGCGAGAAATAGTTTCTGTTGCATTATCAACTTTGTCCTGATACATAATTATATCTTTATCTTGAAGAGGCAAACATTATATTTGCTCCGTGCCGACGAAAGTATACCATTTTGTAAACCCACAAAGATTTCAGAAAGATATTTCACTGGGTGCTCTATAGATGGCTCTTGGTGCTAATACCACGTGACCAAGCGATCTCGGACACATTTTCAGATGTATTTGGAGTACAGAAACCAAGATGCATTTACATAAATTAAATAAATAATATCACATTAGAGTCTACCCACTCAGTAACGAAACTGATTTGCAGTGGGGGACTTTAATTTAAAGCGACTAAACCAACCCTGTAGGCTCCAAACACCATCAACAAGTGAGCGATAACCAATCAAAGATCGATATTTCAAATACGAAACATATGAATCAGTGATCTGACAGTGCGAACACCTGCGGACAAATGTCAGAATCAACAAGGCCGATTCAGAACAACTTTGAATTTATTGAGTGCCTCGTTGCTAGGACGGCTCCAAAGTCACCGTTTACTTATTCCTAAGACAGAAACTAATGGAACTGAATCCTTATTAGAAGTTAAAAAGTTCTGCCTGAACCGGAAATTGAACCCGGGACCTTCAGCATTGGAAGCAGGGATGCTTACCACTGGACCAATGAAACACCTCATCGCTTTCGCTTTGTCTTGACCTGCGTAATATTGGACCATGTGTTGACCCTTGACCTTGACCCCCAGTGATCTCCGAGCGTCTGGGTGCCCACGTGCTCGAGCTCCCCTATAAGGGCGACGCCATCTCCATGTACATCCTGCTGCCTCCGTTCGCCAAGAGCAACGGCGTCGACGCCATCATCAGCCAGCTGAGCGAGGACACCCTCAAGGAGCTCCTGGACGAGGATGATATCACCCCCAGACAGGTCGAGATCGCCATCCCCAAGTTCTCCATCGAGCAGACTATCGAGCTGACGCCGGTGAGTTGTGACGTCATGACGCCTCCTGGCGCATTACTTTTTAATTTTGACCAACTGATAATTTTGCACAATAGTAAAGGTGCTAAAATTTAAAGTTTGTACATACGTAATCAATCAACATTCAACAATATAATATCAGTTGTTGCTTGTTGGAGGCTTTCACGACCCGTAGATGGGAACAAATTGATATTTTCTTCTGGGTTGTTTCGTCGTGTCGGTACAGAGTTTTCACTCGACGTTTCATCAAGACTGGTCTTGAAAAAGCCACCAACATGGGTGGCGAAACGTCGAGTGAAAACTCTGTACCGACACGACGAAACAACCCAGAAGAAAATATCAATTTGTGCCCAATATTATATCAATTTTTGTAATTTTCTATTTTCCAAAAAATTCTACAAAGTCAATTTTTTCATTTGTTTACTGGTTGATATGTGAGAAATGTTGATTATCTACGCTCTTGAGTGCTTATATATCTTTCCTTTTTTTCTTGATTCTCATGCAAATATGTGTATAAATGAGCTGTAATTGAGCTGATCTTCAGAAATAGGTTCCTGCCAATTGCCGAACGTGTCTCATCCCTCAAGAATGGTCACTGTGTGAACGGGGTATAACTTTATATCCTTCCTCAGATCCTTGAGAAGATGGGAGTCGGGGACCTCTTCCAGTCTTCCTCAGACCTGTCCGGCTTCACGGGCAAGCCCGGCTTGAGTCTGGACGAAGCTACCCACAAGGCCAAGATCGAGGTGGACGAACAGGGGACCACAGCCGCCGCAGCCACCGCCGTCTTCAGTTTCCGTATCTCACGCCCTCTCACACCCGCGAGGTGAGTTCAGACTCTTTAGCAGGCAGTGGGTTCGGTATTCTTTATTCATAGTTCCCACGTGACGTCACAGCGGCCATGATTGCGACACAATTGATGAGGACCAATCCTAGATCATTGACAAATACTATTCAAATTCGATAAATAAACCTAATTTAGAATTTAAAAAGTAAACATAAGTAATAAAAAAATAAAAAATTACGACAGATACTAATTTTATTTTAAAAAAACACGCTGAGTTTTAAGGAACTAAGAATTTCTGTGTTCTACCACAACAGTTTTCAATTGTTTCTCCATGGTAACGTCAAAGTTTGATCACAAATGTGGCCGTCACGCGCAAAGATGTGACGTACGTGCAACCTATGAATTTTCACGTGACGTCACTGACATTGTTGGCGGCCATATTCCCGTACATGAGGTATTGCAGTTCCTACACTACACATAGCGGCCACCATCCCGTACACGAAGTCATTGTTGTAGACAAACAAATGACTGTATTGCATAGTAAGAATATCAATCTACACTGCGGAACCCCCGATGTCTTTCTACTAAATTGCTTATAAAATGCTTTCAAAATTGTCACAAGGTAAACTAAGATATGTCACGCCAAAGAGAATTTAATATTCTGTCTTATGAATGTTTTTATGTTCCAATTAATATTTTAGTTTAGTTCCATTAATTTAGTTTAGTTCCATTAATAGTTTTGTTCCAGTTTATTTTATTTTTTTTTATTTTTTTAAACATTGAAACTTCTTTATAACAAACTCTTGGGGACCAGATTATTATTTTGTTATAAAGAACATTTCTGTATAAAGATTGTACCTTAACGTGTATTGGAACCTGTAAGGACCTCAAAATTAGTTTGCTATATAGATCGTTTTGTTATAAAGACATTTTTTACAAAGAAGTTTCTCTGTAACTGATTTAACTGTTGTAATGTGTTGTTGCAACACACCTTAAGCAATCACATAAGTTAATTTGAAAAACAAACATAAATATCTATTGGGCAGAGAAACATTTATAAGAAAGACCATTGAATTCTCTATGGAATTACATATTTCGTCAGTTGATACAGGATGCAGTCGTGTACATATATATGTTCATATACAACCAAATATCATAAGAGTAACCAATCTTGAATGCAATTCTTTATTCATTTGATATAGCTTTAGAGGACTCAAAACTTACATAGATAGCGCTGCTAAGCAACCTCCTTTCAGCGCCATTGATGAATAATAACAATAACACAACAATGAAAAATGACAGCTAAACCACTCCTAATAGAAGTTTATTTTCTTGCCACCAGAATGCATCTAGTCTATTTTGAGTGCTCTGATACGTGTAATTATGTTTTCGTTTTTAAATTGTTTTTATATGTGACAAGGAACAGTGTACAGTCCAATTACTAGGTCTTATATCACGTTTTACCTGTTCTACCATGTTTTCGTTTTAATTAATTATGTTTTTGTACATTTTTGAAATGTTCTTTGTAACTGATGAAACCATTTTCGATTCCAGGTTCATCGCAAATCATCCGTTCGTCTACTTCCTGTACGATAAGGTAGCGAAGACTGTCCTCTTCACCGGAGTCTACAGATTGCCAAAGAAAATGACAGAACAGTAATGATTCCCACATCGCATTGCAGAACTTGCATTTACCAAACTACCCTTGACAGACTTTATGAGGCAGGGAAACTAGGGCTTTATTTAGCTGTCGAAGAATCTCCAGTTTGCATCCCTTATCAGTGTGATAAGGGATTAAAGGAGGAAGATCTTTAATGTTTTCATTGACAAGGAAGTTTTCATTTGTGACGAAACACTCCTGCTTTTTTTAGAAGGAGATATTATTTAATAAATACAACACTTTTTGGATTGATATTTAAATTACGATGTGTTACATCTTAGAACTATAACTACTTGAAGAATAATAAGGAGTTGATGAAAAGTGAAGTTTCTTCGTTTTACTCGATGTATTTCGATTTTTCTTTAGTACTAAATGTTGTTTTTTTCAACGTTGAATGTGACACTTTTGTGACTAAGATATTCTCTAGAGAACATTTTCACAGAATTCGAAAGAATTGTGGAGAAAGCAAATTGACAATAGTCCCAAGAATGATTTTCAAATCATTGATCAATATTCTAGAGGGGGATTTCTTAAAAGTTATAACTTCACATATCGAAATATACACATAAATTAGTTTGTTATTTACAGAAAATTGATAGTGTCAATAGTAACCACTCCGTCATAACAACATCGCCATTTAATTGCAATCGAATTTTGTTTTTAGCTTCTGTGTTTTAGAAACAAACATTAGAATACTAAGTGTTAGTTTAAGACTAGTCCGATATTGCAGATTTAGTTTTGCAATGTGTGCTGTATACATTATTTTAGTTTTATTTTGTTAATAATAATTGACTCGAGATTAGTATCGCACGTTCCAGCTTAATATTATAGTGAATAGGTGATTAACTAGAATCGGCACTTAACAATGTACTCAATATTTTTACAAAAAGAATCAAAATTCAGCCAACAGGTATTATATAAAATGAATATTTCGTATTATAGATATAAGATATGTAAACTTAGCAAAATAACCGAAAAATAAATGTTCAATTAAAATGAAAAACATTGTGTTATAGACTTGGCAATAATGAGTAAAATACGTGTGTACTAGCTGCATTATTGGCCACAGCTATAATGCCAAAGAAACTTAGAGTAAAAGTGATGACATATTAAGTAATGTATTTTGTTTTGTATTGCCTGTATATCATGACATTGTTTTAAAAATGGTTACACCAAAAACAAATTAAAATCAGTCTAGAACACCGAGATTAAGATTATAACTAAAACAAAAAACTCTAAGTGAATTTCCATTAAATTTTGTTATTTTAAAAAAGCTCACAATATAAACATACTATATTTATATTGTTGATAGAGAAGAGTTCCTCTAATATTTTACCCATTTATTCAAGATAATTAATACAGAATTATCTTCTGAGATACCGATTAAGTGTTAGAATATGAACTAGTTGTAAACAAGAAATTAATGTTTTTTCCCCTTTTGAGATAATCTTTCGTGTAAAAACTATTTATTTTTTTAATTCTGGATTTTTGATTAAAAATATGTTTTCTTATTACAACATTGTTGTGGTTATCTTTTAATGCCATCATCACTGTCCATATCCATGTCTTGCACCTGGCATAGTCGGTTATATGTATATTCTCTTCTCTCTTTCACATTCCACAAAACCCGATAATATATCTCCTTGCGTCTTCGATCGCTAGAGATCAATCAAAAACTAGAAATTATAAATATATCACATCCGTTGCAGTAGTCCCACACAACAAAGCTCTTGAACAATTTTTCAAACAATAATGTCGGGAATTTGAATGATCCAAGTCCACGGATGAAGATAGCAGGGAGAAATATCGTGTACACTCCTATACTGTCTGTGAAAGACCGCAAGTATGTTTTATCGAGCATTCTTGCAGCGATAATCTTACCGAAAATAAAAAGGCAGTAAGTTGTTTTTTATCCTAATGTATTAGATGTATCCGATTTCTTAAATTGTCATTTTTATTCACATTTTTATTATACATAACTTGTAATGTGTATTTATCAGCAGCTGTTTGTCCATCTCTCATTCTCCTTATGATACAGTGTTGTTGTCTTGGCGGTGTGAGGAGGGGGGGGGGGGGTGAGGGGGGGTTGATAGGAAGGGTTCTAGCGGTGGCCTTGCTTCTAGCCGGCTGGCTGTGCAACTGCAGTCAGTCACTGCTATACTGTCGCGAGGTAGACCCAGAAGCGAGGTCGACACTATATAGACATGGCTTTGTTTAGTATCACAACACACAGAAAAGAGATAAGAATGTACAATTATTTACTTGTTTACGTGATATGACTGACCTAGAGAGAAACAACGGATTATTTACGATGTGATTACACTCTCGCAGGGATGTTGAACGTAAGCAAAATCACTACTAAATCTGTATTTGTACATCTACCTTTTCTATGCGTAATGATAAGATAGATTTAGTTATTACTACTGAAATAAGATTATGCATTTGTTACAATGATAGCCATTTAAACGCGTCCAAATTTTTTGATATGCAAACCCTGAATCTGGAAGGCACTCATCCTAAAAATGTTTTAGTTCCAACGATCAGATGTTTTAACAATTGAAATAAGTTATAATAACTACTAGTCGCCCATAAAGGGTGTCTAGATCGAACCTTTAAAACTCAATTAATAATGTACAGTGTTTATCAACATTCAACATAGCTTTAATTAAAACTTGAGGAAACGTGGTTTTTTAGTGTCCAAATAGCGGACACTTTCTCTAAACAGGCGGAAAAAATCGCGAAAATATTTTTCAGGCATACGAAAGGGGTTCAAACCATCTCTTAGAAGTATGCAGTGAATTAAAAAAAAAAAATGCGCCTATCATTAATAAATTGTAGTTCATTAATGTGTAATTCTTCTATGTAGATGATGAAGGAACTCAGTATGTATTAATTATAGCGTCCGCTTTATTTTTTTTATATCGAACCTACGGACTTGAGTTACACGGTCCCTCTGAACGATATTCATTGTCAACAGTGTCTTTAGCATCCGATTTAGAGTGTCGATGTCCTGTCCTACACACTTAACATTAGTGTAGGTCAGTGTACAATCGTTCCTTTATACCCGTACATGTCGGTGTAAATATTTTTATGACGTTCGCCTGTAATTAAAACTGAACTCGTGTAGTAGTCAGTGTAGGAGATTTTTTCACCGGCTATTTGTTTACCTCAATTCAATCCAATTCTTTTTATTCAGTACCACGCATTACAAATCAATATAAATTACAGTACATTTTTTTCATGTTGATCAAGACCTACTGATAGAAGTTGGTCTTGTGAGTCAGTAGGTATAATATCTGGTGTGCGGAGTACTGAATAATGAATATATTTAACTAAGTATTAACTTAAAAGTAGACTCGTGTAAAACACTTAGCTACATTGGTAGGCGAACGAAGCTCGAGTTACATAATCGCAGTTGGACCATTTATGACGAGTAGGAGACGAAATGTGTAATCGGCTGTCGCAGGGGTTAGCATGTTGTACTGTACATTCTTTATTGACGCTGAGTCACCCGGCCGGCGAGCGAAGACAGCACTCGGCGTCTTGTTTACTTCAAGCCTTGTATTTCTCCCTCAGACATCGCAGTCTGGGCTGAGAGCTGAAGGGACTAGCAACACATCCCCAGGAGTTGGACTACTTGAAAATGACGACAGAGGGCTCGGAGAAACGTGGTCGGAATAATACAAAGTATGTAAACATGTATTAATTAGAAGTGATTCCACAGCTACCTTGTGGATACTGACGTCATTGATGAGCGAGTCGGAGCCAATCAGCGGGTGGCTTTGTCAAATAATGAATCTATGTCGTTATGTAAGCTTACACAAGGTTGCTGTGGGACAACTTTACCACGAATAATACTCAAAAATGCAGTTTTATATTAGTTATATAACACCCGTAGAAGTTGTTTTTCCCGGATAAATTGATAAAATAACATGAATAGCAAGGTGAATTTTCGCAGTTACCTTCCTACTCCTTCCTCAGACCGTGGACAACTCCAACCTCGGGCTGAGGAAGAAGTAGGAAGCATCCAAAAATTCACCAGTACTTGGAGACGGTTTCTATTTGTGTGCTTGTTCATTAGAGGGAACAGGGAAGGAACCAGAAGATGGAAAATAGTACTTTTGATAAACTTGGCGCAGTATTATTACGTGCAACATCATTTTACTTGTTGACATGATCAATCATAATCCAAACGTGAGATATATAAGCATAGATTATGCCAGAACGGTGTTATGACTTGAATATACACCTACACAACTGCGTACAATTACATTTAAATTCATCAATTTAGAGACGTGTGTGAAATGTAAGTTGGTGATTACTTGTGACATTTAACATACTGATTACTTTGAACTAAACAAACAAGATGGGAGTCTCAATATTCACAGCTTGAAATGACAATTTTTCAACTATATCCCAAGAACGCTACCAAATATCAAAAATATGAACTATGTGTCCAGTTTGCTCTCGTAAGAACTACAGGCAGACTGCAGGGTAATGTTTTTAGTGTTATAAATTGTGTACTTTTTTTATTACTCTGAAATAATGAATTAAATTGAGAAATAATAACCGTACTGATACTAGACAATTTTTTCCAATTATTGAGATACGACTGAAAAACAATAATTTCACAAAACTCGAACTACCCTTCCGCGCATACAATAAATGGTTAAATTCAAATTATTTTAGTTCTTCGCAGGTCGTAGATAAACTTCTAGGTCGGCCAAGACACATCCATAAATTTTCTTGCCTTCAACGAAGGATAATTCTATCTGCCAGTGGCCGGCGAATTCAGTCATGTTCTCGAAGGGAGACATATCGATAGGGGCTTCCTCCAATACGTAGGTTCCCTTGAACAAACACACATTCTTCATTATTATTATTATTATTATTATTATTTATTTACAATATATCATTACATTGTACATGATACAACTTTGCTGGTGGGAAAAATTAGAGCAGAGCCCCTTTACACAGAAGTGTTTTACCACCATTTTAAACCTAAATGTTATATCTAAACTGAGTACTAAGGATTGTGGTTAAATATACATAATGCACATGAATGAATACATGAATGAAGAATGAAGAATACATGAATAACATGTGTGCGTGGGGATGTGGGTGTGCGTGTGCGTGTGTTTGTGTTTGTGTAGTGGCCCTGTAGATAATGTGTGTAACCCTTTTCACGTTACTGCCTGGTTCTTTTGAGGTAACAATTCACTTTTTCTTTAAATGCATTAAATGACGAACATTGCCTTAACATTCCTTCGCCGTCCGGGTCGTGTCTGATGTTTGAAGCTATAGCTACAAAACAAATTAAATTAATCTAATTTTTGTTCTCTGTTTATCACCGTGTACCGACCTGTACTCAATTGTAAAAATAAATTAATCTTTGAATCGTTGGGAATAGGTTATACCCACACAAATTACGATCAATATACGATAAAATAAATTACGAATTACGATAAAATATTTTGCAAGTTGTTTAAATAAATTAAATAAATTAAATAAATTCTTATTTATAGAGTCTACCCACTCAGTAACTAAACTGATTTGCAGTGAGGGCTGTAATTTAAGGCGACGAAACCAACCCTGTAGGCTCCGAACACCATCGACGAGTAAGCGATAACCAAAAAAGATCTACATTTCAAATAATGGAACATATGAGTCAGTGATTGGACAGTGCGAACACCCGCGGAATAATGCCAGAATCAACAGGACGATTGAAAACAACATTGAATTTATTGAGTGCTTCGTTGGTAGGACGGCTCCAAAGTCACCGTTTGCGTTGTGTAGATAACCATATCTTGTTCGACCTTTGGACAATACTGTACCTCACTTTAAATCATTTTCACTGCTGCTTAGTTCGTATATTATTATATTAGTATGTATACTTAATTGTATGTTTCTCTATGTTTGTGTATGTCTATATTGAATTGGCACTAGTGAAATTTTTATTCTGTTGCACATAAAGGCCTAATAATAACTCAAACCGAAAGAAACACTTACCGGTTGTAGGGGGCAATGCGGATTAAACCCTTTAATGTGCTTAATCGTCGAAGCCCAACTCTTAGTCTCGTCAGCGATCTGTTTGCAGGCGTGACGTAGGTCCGTCACCAAATATTTCTCGCAAGACTCATCTTCTGCATTTAAGCATTTTCTGTAGTCTACTCGTAGCTGAGAACCGATTAAACAAGTCAGCGTCAGCACATATACACGTTGGTTTCATTATTAGAGGCTGATTAGTGAAGAATATCATTAGTTACGACTGGGAGAGTTGTACGTCACACAATCATGTGTTTATATAATACAATAGTTTTTGTTGTAACAATGTTTTCATACGTCGGTTTAAAACGCATATTTGTATTTGAGGTACATGATATTTTCATTAGCGATAACGATTGTTTGCTGATATTTACTTAGGTAATTTCAGAAGTATGGGATAATTATAAAATAATAGAAAAGTTTTAAAATTTAGCTTCCGTATGTTAAATTTAAGCTTTTCAATACATATATACACCAACCACTAACATAGTGTCTACATACATTTTTTTAAACTTCGTAGTATCAATGATTCAAAAGTTATCAAAAAGTTTAAGTTAGTGGGCTAGGATCTCTTTACCCTTAAAAGCCTGCGGCAGTTGTGTCTTTAAAACCACACACAGCAGAACATGCGATAGTTCGATGTTTAGTAGTTCCGCATTTAATGCAAACTTAATGAATTTTTGATATATTCATTTTTTTTCGTTTAATTTAGACCCTGATAACCTAACCTAACCTAACATGTCGAGTGTATGTTCCCACAATATCGATGTACACTCACGACAATATCCGATGGAACCTCCTCTCCGACAGTCAGTGACCCGTCAGCGTAGAGAATTTCATCGTGCTCGGGGTCCACGAAGAAAGCCAGATTATGCAAGTGAGAGGTCAACCCCGTAACGTCGGAACATTCCTGCAGTCTGTTCACACGGATCTTGGCGATCTGAAAACACATTTTGTTTTTTAATTCAGATTTTTTTTATATAATTATGACGTTTCTCGATTTTTTATAATAATTTTAATTTTTTGACAAAACAAAATTTATTTTTTAATGGAACGAATTTGAAATAAATACACACATTTTAATTAGGCGATAAGGTTGTTTTCTGATATTTACTTAGGTAATTTCAGAAGTGTAGGGCTATGCTTGGGATTATTATGAAATAATCGAGACGTTTTAAAATTTAGCTTTTCAATATTGGATTGTCTCTCAAAACTACGTTTACCGTACAGGAATTGTTAATGTATTTTTAGATTTTCCAGACACATTTTGAATACTTACGAAATCTTTCATTGAAGCCGTTCTTCACATTTTTAGCGTCACTTTTAGAATATGATAATATTAGGTTACAGGTATGAAAAACATTGCCGAACATAACAAACTGACGTACTTACTTGTTCACTTTTTAATAAACCACCATCTGCGTACAATGCGCATACCACTACAAGGAAAACCGAGACTACTAGCTCCATCTTGTGAGAAACAACCACACTTCAGTGAGAAAGTGAAACACAATATTCATCCACTCTTTTTATAGGTGACATACTGAATACTCTCTGGTCATTTCAAGGACAAAAAGGTCGACCCATAATGTATCATCACACATTCTTGATAGGGATTTTTTTCTTTTATATTGAAAATGACACGGCTAACACAATTGTTTGGCTACCTTGGATTTTCAATGGGTTGTGGATTGACGTTAATTATAGATATTGTTGTTATTACAGAATTGCGCTTCCATCTGTAATCAATAATGTTTTCATTAGAACTAGGTTGACAGGAAATAGGTTATTTGAGGCATTATTTTCTTGAATTGGTTTCTACGTTTACAATGCTTACTTCCTGTGAAATGTGGATGGATTCCTAGTACAACTATATGTTATTATAATGAGCATATTGAATATATTGTGAATGATATATTCTCGTTCTTGGAAAACGTCACCTGTCTCGTTGTTTGCCTTTATCGCGTGTGTTATAATAATATGATCGGAGACATAAAAATACTATATATTATGTACTCGACTTTTGTTCAAATATTGTGTATTTCTCCATTAGAAAAAATAATACATATCTGTTTAAGTATATACTTGAATGGTTGAGGCGTACCGACCTTCGAATGAAACAATACATGAATGTTTACACATTATTGACGTATTGATATGGAGTAGGAATTAATAACAAGCCTTTTTGTGTTTATATATATATGGCCAGCCGGCTTCGATGTACCTAGAGGCCAGAATATGATGGGATTAATTTCCTGTCCCTACCCGACTTCATTGTTGGACACAGGGAGCAGATAAAAAAAAATACATAAAAACAGGAAGTAATTAAGTTAATTGTGGTGATTATTTAATTGTAGGTTAGAGTCTTTGTACGGAGTGCAGATATATCACGTGTAGGCATATATGTGGCAACAGTGTGACGTCACCAATGACGTCATGTAATAATGATAGTACTGATAATAATGTGTCGTAGAAAAACTGCCCGGGGATATTTCCTTCCCCTGACTAACTAGGTATTGTGGTATGTGTGCAATAGTTGGGAAGGAATACCCGAGGGGTGTTACTATAAAGCTCAATCCCAGCATTCGTCTGGCAACCTCGCAACTTTGAAAAAAAAACCTTTAGTCAGGATTGTTGGTAGACCTGTAATGGGTATCGAAAAGGTGACCTCCCGAATTGGAGCCACGTGTGGAGCCACGTGTTATCTGATTGTAGTCATAATCTTAGCTACTTTCATTACTGTGATAGCAAAGACTTAATCCTGATATTTAGTTCAGAAAACTATTAAATTACTTTTATTATCCCTTAGCATTTATTTTCTTATATCCAACTCAGTATTAAAATTGATTTGTACACGACGAAATATAATTAATTCTTCAATATTGTTGTGTTCAAGTGTAACATTTAAAACGGTTAATTCTTGCCCAATCTCAAACAAATTTAAGACATACTAAAAATAATCAATCTCCAAATAATTAATCTTGGAAGTTGTAAATTGTATTAAAAGTGAAATAATTAATTTCTTAGATCTGGCCGGGATAACGTGTGATGTGTCTATGGCGGCAAAGTTACCGCTTTATAATTTCTCTAATCTTAACTAGTTTAGCAGATATTATCGGCGACTCTTATAACTGACGGTTATTTAAATACCCTTGGATAATGGCCAGGTGTTCATAAACATGTGAGCTGTAGTAATCATACTTGTGATGCAAGGGACTCAAAATTGATGATTAATTATGCTCGTCAGTCCAGATATTTATACTCTATTGCATAACATTGAGCCGTCTCATGTCGAAAATTGACACAAAAGTTATCTTTCAAAATTTGTATTGCTTTCATTACGGTACCGAATTTAAAATATACATTTAGCTGAGTTCATTGAAAACAATAAAATCGTAGAATAAACCTGAGATAAATATTGTGAATGAAAGTGTTGAATGAATTTGTTATAAATATTATAAATAAGTAGCCTACAATTGAAAATTACGGTTAAACTAAAACTTGATAAAATAAAATCGGTTTTGTATGTTGGATTCTCGATGAAAACTAAAAAAAATTGACAGTTCTGAAAAATATTGACATAATAATTTGTTTAGAAAATAATTAATAATAAAACATCTTTCTTCATAGTTTTTTACTCTACATAAACACAAGTTAGCAGATACTTTAAAATATAAAACTCTTACGAGATTCGTATTTGTTGTTATTTTTGTGCGAGGTATGTTATTGTTTGGATAGTTGGAAAGGAATGCCCGAAGGTTTTTCGAAGGATTCAATCTCATCATTCGCCATGTGACCGAAGAAATCCTCAGAAAACCTTAAAGTCAGTATTACCGATGGCCGGAATCGAACCAGCAACCTCCCGAATTGCCGTCTCACGTCTTACCGCTAAGCTTAGCCATCTCTATCGCTCATGTATTTTTACTTCTCATAAACAACAGAGTGATCCCACGTACCTAGCAAAAATGTTTCATTGTTTAGAAATTGATGAAGATTAATGATTACCATACATAAATTGATTAAAAACATGCCAATTTTGAATCGATATAATCACCTTAAGTATAATTAGTACCAGGTCTAAAATTATAGATAGCACCTTCACCGTGATCTAATACTTTTAAAATTAACAATCACTTTCCAATCTTTCATCTTAATATTGATAAAAACTTGATTGATTACCAACTTAGGTTCCCATATTATTAGGTTAATGTTCATGCTTTGACCGCAGCCATAATGAAAAAATTATAATAAAGTTCTCTTCTTGGAAAATAATACAATTCAATAATCTTTTCCTATATTGATCATGATTAAGCTCTTAACTCGCAGTTTTCTTTTTTTCTACGAATGCGAACGAGCTGCCCATGTAGTGTTAACAGTGATTAAAAAGATAATAACATTCTCATAACTTCGTCGATCTATTTGATCTTGATTAAGTTAATTTAACAAGATTAATGTTGTGACTTGACCGAGGTGTAATTGCAAAGAGGTTGAAATCAAAGCACTGCACCAGAAAAAGAAAACAAACAACAGTGCTTGTTAATGGTATGTTGTGCGAAGAGTTGTCTCAATTAAGCGTGAAGCGCGGAGTGTTATGACGTAGGTAAGATCTGGCCTGTGGGCATCAATGAATACATTAAGTACAGTACTTCGTTTTATGGTGTTATGACCCCGTCTGTACCCCGTGCGCAGAATTTAGCCTAGAGTGACTCTGCCAGTCGTAAGAGGCAGCAGCATGAGGTCCTTTTTTCCGTTGAAAGAAGTTATAGGATAATTAAATTCAATTTATTGTTGTTTCCTTGCCCCATGGCAGAACAGGATGGCCATTGTATGCACATTCTCTCTTTAATTTAATTTTATTGTTATTTTCCTGTCCCATGAAAGGACAAGATAGCCAGATACTCTCACCATTCCTCCACCGTTAGTGCCCCTTACTTGTAGCACATAGGCAACCCGCGATACATTTTCTCAGCGCGCCGCACGGCAGTTGCCTCAACCCTGCTACCCCGTACTTAGAGCGCGTAGGCTACCCGCGATACACCTTCTCAGCGCTCCGCGCGGGAATTACGTCAACCCTGCTACCCCGTACTTAGAGCGCGTAGACAACCCGCGATACATCTTCTCCGCGCTCCGAGCGGGAGGTGCCTCAACCTTACTACCCGCGCTTCTTCACATCTCTCTTCACCGCTACGAGTGAGGGAGAGAGAGAAAGGGAAATATCAACACCGCCAATATCCGTTGTTGTGTTATTCGAGAAGATGAGTGAATTATATAAATAAATATCAGTCAACATGAAAAGGTGCGTTTGGCTCGATCGAATAGAGAAGCTCTACTTGTTAAACAGTCTGTGTACGCAGCCTGTACATAGCCTTATAGAATGTGTATTTCCCCAACCCCCTGTATATGACTTTGTCGTCAACAACGCTTGCTACGTAACTTAATTGTCCGAACATTCAACATATTATAAAAGAAAACAAGTTTTTTTCCCCATAACATTTTATGGAGATCGTTTCCTGTAACTATAAATAATAAAATTGATCGTTAACTTAACATAAATAATGAATCAATCTTGTTTTTTCTAACTAATTATGTTCGGAAGGGATCAAAATCCAATGATGAAACGGTTTTGCGGTTTTGCAGTGTTTTTGTTTTTATTTAATGGATTATTTTCAGAATTATTACCAAACGTGTTTGGAAACTTGTTTATATTCTTACGTAATAAATATAAATAAGCTCTAGTTGGAATTAAAAATGTATATTGCCTTAAAATATTAATAATAATAAATAATAATAATCAATAATATTAAATTCTTGAATTAATTAATAACGTTTTGCATGTATATACAGTATACACATCTAGTAAGTTATCGAAAATCACAAATTTTCCAAAATTTGAGTTATTTCCCTATAAAACTTTTTCATAAATCTTAACTAAATTCATTTTGGCTATAGCCCCGTAACCCTACGTGGAGGGGAGGGTTTAATTACCCCCCCCCCCCTCCCCCCTTTAGCCATTTCTCCCGCACCCTAAAGTTTTTTGTTTAAACAGCGAGCATGAATATGAAAGGGACAGTAGATAAAGATATGAGGTCGGTACCTATACGAATACTTACGTTGGGGCTAATATACTTAAGTCAAATTATATTTAAGAAGCAAAGTGAATTTAGAACTTCATTTCACTCAAAGTTGGAAATTATCATCATTTGGTCCAGGAATGTATTTTTAGTCTCAAAAGTAGGGCCTAAACTTTTGAGACTAAAAATTAACTTTTGGCCCAAATGATGATAATTTCCATCTTTGAGCAACCTTTACGAGACTCCCTTTCAACGCCTTTCGAATGCCACGAATCGGTTGATTTTCGTTGAATTAGCGTGCATAAATGGGGTAGAAGAAAAGGATCTTAGTTTGATAAGCGAATACTTTTACGTTGGGGCTGATATCTGACCCCAGCGCTCCGAGTGGCCGAACAATCAACCATCACAGCAAGAGCAAGACATGCGACACTCGATCGAGATAAATCGAACTAGGACGTATCGATCATTATCCGCGACCAGGCCACCGTGGTCGGTCTAATTAACAGGCGGGAGACGCAAACGATTGCACGGCGACTATATCAATCAGTGTCAGGAGATTAATGAGAGCGAGAGAGAGAGGGGGGGAGAGAGAGGGGGGGGGTTGAGACTTGCAATCTTTCAGGTAGATGCACTGGAGAACTAGTGCTACGTCAGCGGCGTTGAAATAGGGTATATGAAGGGTGGAAGCTGCTTAAAGCGTGGGCCCCGCAATTTCCATTTCAAATGCTTTATAATATAGTCACAAATCAAATCAAAATATATAATGTCAAAATAATGTGCTCTTTCTTACGAGTGTTTGCATTTTTTTCAATAAACTTGTCCGTTTTTCAAATGTTCCTATTTAATTGCGAAAGTTTTGAAAAAAGTCACGGAATATGATTTCTGAAAGAAAATTCACAGCATTTCTATACGCAAGAATTAGAGAAATAGATCATTAAAGTTGGAATCATGGAACTAAACAATTTTCTTTACTTGAGAATAGTCAGAGGTCCTATTCTGTAACTTTTTATTGTATATCCAGAAATGAAATCGGGTTGAATTCGAACTTGTTTGCTCAATCTTACATTACATTCAACGTTACAAGCTAAATTCAGCCACAATTGACGGCATCATAATTGTAATCGGGATCGCAATTGTAGAAATATGATTTACCATTACAATCCATTATGACGTTACGATTTTGTTGTGAACAGCGCCATGAGAACCAAGTAAGTCAACTCTTTTGCGATTTCCGGATTACAATTACAATCACGATGCCGTCAGTTGTGGTTGAGCCTTTACTCGTTTTAAGATACACAATAAAAAGTTTCTGAATAGAGGGACGGCATACTAGTATTACACTCCCGTGACGTCAGCATTGGACACGACAGCTTGACGCCCTTATACACACAACTCCTGGTCACCCCTGGTGTAGTCTGAGTCACTCACTATATTTAGCGCAGAGAAATTAGGATGGTCAGTGTGGTCCGGTTATGCTAACGACGATGGTCGGAATCCTGGTGTCGTTCCCTGCTCGGAATGCGCGCGCATCCATTTGCTTAATTCGATTAAACTGAATTGGGAGGTTAAGTTATCGCGTGATGCGTCTTCCTTCGACTGCACATTAGTATCCATGGTTTTATGTATTTGAAATATTTAAGTACCCGTATTAAATTACATTTTATATTGTATCTTTTGTACCCCAGTGAAATAGTTATCCGCAGCTTTAAAGAAACGGTTCAACTTCCGATATTGTGGCGCGACTATCTAAAACTAATAAGACCGTTAATATTAATGACTCTACCCACAAATTTAACAGTTTAAATAAAGATATATGTGTATATCACAACGTGTGGAGTATGTGAGTTAAATGCGCTCTTTTGAGAAGATCAAGACTATTTTTCACTACCTCTCGCTCTTCCTTATTATTGAATTTCGTTCAATATATTGTATCCTTAATGGTCTTATTTTATTGGAAATGTGTGTTGCAACAACATATTTGTACACAAAAAATTGAAAACGAACACATTTATTGGAATAAAGAAATTTACAAGAAGGAGCACTCAATTCTTTAAGAGGAGACAATCATGTCTTGTGTCACTTTGTGTCAATTTTAAATCATTTTCAAGTGACGGAAATCGGTAATTCCTCAGAGTAGGTGAGCATACAACCTTGTTAATTTTTCCATAATTACCAGTGGTTTCTGTATTTTTTATTTAAAAATTAAATTACTTTAAATATGATGACGTCACTTATATAAATATCACGACCTGGCGATCATGCTCCTAAAGCAACGCCCGACGAGCGAGTAACCTAGAAACATGAAAATAGCCCCTAGAAGTAAACTAGCCCATCCCATACTATACACCCGTATCACGTTTCATCCAGCCTAACAACTCCGGCGTGATACACAACCGCGAATTCAATTTAATTCAAATTATTAACCTTTTGTAGACCAAGTTTTTAATTATATACTGTATACATGAAACTCCACAAAGGATCCCCGTACCCGTATTAAATTACATTTTATACCTTATCTTTTGTACACGAGTGAAATAGTTGACCGCAGCTTTGAAGAAACTGCTCAACTTCCGGTATTGTGGCGCGATCATCCTGACAAAGGTCCTGGAGGAGGTTCGTTAATCCTCGAAACTAGACAATCGGATAATTTTTCAAGTTCTATAGTATATTCGAACGAGAAATGTGTTGGACTTGTGTAAAATTGGGATATATACATTCAAAGATGATGGTATTTGGGTTTTAGTTCACATTTACGCAATGATGTTAATCTAGACGATGATTTGATCGATGATTTTACGATGAAAAACCGCTATTCGGCAATTTTTGCCTAAGTCGACCAAAACCGCATGACTGTGTCCATCGACATTCAAAGCAATAGTTGAGTGACAAATCATTTTTGAATGTTTATGTATTTGTTTATAATTGATTTCTATGTACACTCGTCCACCTAAATAAATCAAGGGTAGTACGGAAACTTTCTTCACCGACACCGCTTCGGGTAAGTTCGTGAGTTGCTCTTTGTGTGAATCTAGCAATGATGGCGGGTTTTCAATTTGATTGTAATGTTCACAATTTGAAGACTACCGAATCTTGACAAAAATAAATATAAAGCACCTCGAGTTAGTCGAATTTTTAACTGAAGATTCATAAAAACACTCCACCCGCACGAAGATTGAGTTTTGTCAAATACATCAGTCGTAAGTTTTAGCCCCCTTGTCAAGACATTTTTTTTAAATTTCATTTTCTCCCAAGCCACCACCAATTGATCTATATATCACTTCCTGATGTTCAAAACACCGCCTTAACTAATCTACAAAATAAAAAAAAACCCTCTTCAATCTCAAAGTACCTATCTACCTACCTACCAACCTATCGCAAGTAAAAACCCTGACAGGTCGTTAACAAGCAGCCAGCGAATTGTGTCAGCCAGCCAGCCACCGTGGAATGTGTCATTAAAATTAGATTTCAAAGCGTAATTCCCCATTTTGATGAGCTTCTGTGACTCGGCGGTTTTCTGTGTGGCGACAGCTGAGCCGCTCTAAGACGGTGTTCGCAACGTAGGATGAGTTACACCATTGGCTTGGAAACACTTCACATTCTAGGACGGTCACCGTTGACTGACACTCTTTCTGAAGACGGACACACTTCTAGGCACACGCTGTACGCTGACACACCCTGCGATACTCCCGAATGTGCTGTTTAAAAAGTCTTTAGAATGCTTTACAAGTCTAGAGAATGTAAAGGTTTTTATAGAGATGTTTCTCTGTCGTAATTCATATTTCTGTGTTTCAAATTAACTTATTTGATTGGGAAAGAAGGGTTGAAAGTCGCAATAACGCATTACAAAAGTTAAATAAGTTGATTTGGAAAAAGGAAATATTTATCGGAATAAAGAAACACAAGAAAGAAAACTAACACTAACATATGTTTTGACATATTTTAGTTTTTTTCTTTTAGAACTTTAAATCAATTAACAGAAAGAAATGGGGTTCCGGAGGTTAGGTCCACATACAACTTCAATTCGCATCCAGTTATTAACGGGCTATATCTTCAAACTGTACGCTTGTTTGCCGTCAGTCATTTTTGGTGTTTTATTACGTACTCAACCACTAGATCATAAGACATCGGGAATGATTGAAAGAAATTGACAAGTAGGACGTAACGAGGAGGAAAAGGGAGGACGTGGACTGTATTTCGTCTGCCTTCTCCACCTCGACCTGTAGGGTGGCCCTACCAGAAGCATACCCTTCCGCCGGCCTAGCTCTCGGCATCACCAAAACACGCAGACCACGATAAGGTAGCAGCTATGTCGTAATCACGAGACGTGGCTGACGTTGGGGCAACATTAAAGTGATGTGTTGAGCTTCCTGGTGCCGAAACACAGACGCTATCTTGTCTTCTCGGAAGGTCTAACCATGACCTGGATCCAACACACGCCGCCACCCCTTATACTATATCTTTATAATCCAAGCCTATACTTGAGCACATGAGTCACGAGGTTTCATTCATCATAGGTCACGACGACGTTCTTTTGTTTGGGAGGAAACCAAAGACCTTAAATATAACCGAGTACTGTCGAGATTGTTGATGAAATTGCGCTAGACGAAGCGGCTACCTACTTTTTTTACTCCAAACGTATATGTGGTTGTTTGACACATACGTAATAACGAGGTTATCATTAATAACGACAACACTTTCAGGGGCCTCGTGTGACAGGCAGAGCTGCCCTGGACATATTTTACCCAGTTTACTTAATACGTTATATTTATGTATGTATATTAGTTTTTAATCTTTTTACCTAGGGTTAAATTTCACATAATTGTGATATTTAAAAAATGTTAGTCTGTGTCATTGTGGAAACCTTTTCATAAAGGCAGAAACTTTATAATACAGTATTATCACTCCATTATTGATAATTACTTTTATATCTTTAGTTTAAACACTAAGACCCGGTTTTTCTATCGGTTAACGGGTCATTAACTGGGCCGTTAGTTGACGGTCCGTAATCTGTAACCCAATACAGCCTATGCAGATAACGGACCGTCAGCTAAAGGCCCCGTTAATGACCGATTGAAAAACCGGGCCTAAATTTAGATTTAGAAAGTGTCAACGAAATATTTTTGGTTACGAATTTTAATGAGAAAATAAGAAATGTTTTAGGGTCCGGGTTCAAACCTCGCCGGCACCGCTTCTTGTTTTAACTGTCACGCTTCGGCCCGAGCCAACGAGATCGTGCTTTGATGCGGGCCCTGTCTGCCGAAGAACAATACAATTTCATCGCTTATTTATTTTATTTTCAAGTGAATTTTCAAGTTAGTAGGTTAAGCGATCTCTCGGAGTTTAAATTGGTTTTCGTCGGTCGGGCCCTCTCGTGTCATGTTTGCATTTCTAGCAGGGAATAATTTTGAAAGTAGATTAGCATAACACGTCTTTTATGCGGAAAGAAATTTAGGTAAGCTTTTGTGTTACAATATTTTTAAGTCGACGGTTTAAAGGGAAGGCTTTGGGGCTTTTAAATTGCCGTTATAAAAATAGAAACTAATACAAAATATGATGTTCTCCTTTGCAGGTCAGTTTCATACCTAAATAGGATAGATAATAAATGTAATCAAAACTATCAAATCTATAATAATATAATTTAGCAGCACTAAAATAATTTTGAACCGCAATAGAGTTTTGTAAGTATAACATAACATATGTTTCAGTACTTGTTACCGCACAATTCTTACCCCTACTTTCTAATACCAATACAAAATGTGTGTACATTATTATAAAATCACACCCATAACCCTACGACCGCCCTTATTTTGGACACCCTTGATTCGACCGTCTTGATATTATGACCTAGCTGTAGAGAAGTAGTAAAACACTAACTTAGGTTAATTTAAAATTTGTTCAGCCAACATGGATTATTCAAATGTGAAAGTATGCATTTATTTCTACCGTTTGCGAAAAACCCGTTCGACTTGTGATGCGAATATTTGAAATTTCAAAACAATGCAAAATGCACCACTTACAATTACCACAGAAACAATTAATTAACAACACCATTCATTCATGATTAACGTGTTTGCACTCAAAACATAAACTAGACCACTCCATTAACATTGTATAACTTTTCACTCTGTATTTCTTTTGTCTTAAATTAATAATTATAGGGTAAAATTCTAGGTAAATTCATAAGTTACTGAAAGTGTTCAGTAAATTCGTTAACGTTAATGTACGAGATCTTACGTTTCATGTTAAAAAATATCAAATTACTATGATTATCATCATTCGTAAATGAACAATGTTGTTCATATGAAGGTAAATACATGTAAAAGAATACAAGCAAAACGTATATCAAAGTGGAAAGATCTTGAAGATCAAATGTCAGATTATGCACCAATTAGGTTGAAATTGGTAGACGTAGAAGAACACGGTTATTATGTTCATTACTTAAATTAAAAATTTGGCTGTAGTATAGAATTAAACTTTTAATACAAGAGGTATGTTCAGGAAACTATAAGGTGCGCCCAAAGAATCATGCTGTAGCTTTAAAGCATAGATGAACAAAGCTACGGGAAAGGCAAATATAAATATTCTATACCGGCTGGCATATTTTTAGCATATTTACTTGATGCCTGATTATGTCAACAATTCGTATATAGATAGACCATCAACAAAGGTGTACGCATAGTTTTGATGAATTACAATAATTTTTCAATTATTAATCGGTATACTAAATACAAACTATTTTATGCGTATACAAGTTTTTAACTATGTCAACTTATAAACGTGTTAATTAATAAGAAAACAATAGTTGTAAACAAATTTAAACGCACTCATTATTTTTAATATTTTTTATAAAGCGTGTTATTTATTTATTTATTAATCATTTCCATTTACTACAAAATAGAATGGGGGTTGGCAGAAAAGAGCACAGCTCCAAACACCATTATTCACTGCCTTTCTTATGTATGCAATATATTGATGTTACAATGGCAATGCGTTGTTGCACATCATAAAATAATTTTACCGTAATACAAGTTTCCTAAATAAATGTTATTCGGGCAAAATTGTCGTTACAAGTCATGAACACGGTTTTTCTTCTTGTCCACCCTGTAGATCAATTACAGTCAAGCAAGGTACATTCCACTGTGCAGCAGATCGGGTTCAATTATTGCTAATGACACTATCAATTAGTAGTAATGCTCATTATAGGTAATTGTTATGTACTACTAGTAATGACGTTTGGTCTTGACCAATAGTTTACCTATAAATTATGCATGTACGATACTTTTCAAGATCGGCAGATATTCAATATATTGATTGATTGTGTACTGTTAGATTACCTTGAACTTAATACGTAAAATAAAATTCAGAAAATTAGATAATTACTTTGTTATTTCTAGTGTCTTATTAATAACTAATCAGGATTTGATTGCCGTTGTTACAAAATAATTTGAAAATTACTTGATACTATTTATACGTACAGATATATAATTAACTATTTAAAAAAATGATATTTTTCAGTTTATTGACACAATATATCTGTTATGGTTGTTGTAGTTGTTGTTTACCAGCTGGTATCACTAATCTATCTACTAGTGTCAACAAAATGTAAGAAGGAATTAAGTTTAATATGTAAAGATTTTCCATCACTTTCAGTTAAAAATGCATTTTCGCATCTTTAAAACGGCATTGAGATAGAATGTATATTATGCATTATGTGACTAAAAGAAAAAATGGAAACATTTTTAAATTTATTTGAAATCTGTACATTTCAATATATGTGCTATCCAATCTGAGTGTCTTATGTGGTTGGGGCGCAGGTCCTAAGCGTACGTGACCTAGGGGCATGGGTTCAAATCCCCCACAAGGCATGCAGGGTGTCGAGTAATTGTCCCTCATCTTCATATATATCCCCTTATCGTCTCGCATAGCACGACTACAATAATAGAAACATAAAATAACAAGAATCATCATGATCATCATTATCGACATCTTGTAACACAACACGTGTTATGCAGCGTACACAATCGAAACAAACATATTTTGTGTATAGGGCACTAGCAACACCAAAAGAAAACAATGAAACAAATGAATTGAATCGATGGACAAACAACAAGCTATCAAAAAATAATTTCGTCTGATTTTGGAAAACAAAACAAAAAACAAACAAATACACATACAAAACTTTCACTTGGTCGTTGTCTATCATTAAAAGTTTTAAATGGCGAGCAGTTACTATTGCTATACTTGCTTTTATTTCTATGGTTGCAATTTTATTATTTTTACAGCTGATGGTTTGTCCATCAGTTCAATTCATTTATTCCATTGTTGTCTTTCGGTGTTTACTAGTGCCCTATACACAGACTACGTTTACCACGCGAGCCCAGCTCGTGCTCGTAAGCTCGAGCTCGATAGCTCGGTATTCGTTTACCACGGACTTTGAGATCGTACTAAATACTACAGGTCTGGTTCGTGCTGAAAAAGAAGGCGTGGTTAACCGCTTGCTAAACGTACGTATGTACACAGTTCGGTCCGCATGTGTTTATCACGCAATTTGAGATCGCACGGAGCGTGCTGGCTCGGCTTCTTCACCGAGCTGAGTTGGGTTCGAGCTTAGATGTTTATCAGGCAAATTCAGTTCGCATAATGTCCAGCTCGAACTTACGAGCTCGAGCTCGGCTCGCGTGGTAAACGTAGTCACAGTTCCATTACGATAATCACTGCCTTCTTGACCCTAACATACTAGAATGCACCGCTTGCTACATTTAACATCTACGTCCACTCAAACGGTTGTTTTGCATGTATAAAAACCGACCTTAATTTCAGAGAGTAATTGTAATAAAATGAAATAACATTGAATTAAAAATGCATCAAGTTGATGTCTTCTCGTGAGATGCATCTTGAACTGGGCTACGGAGGTTAATCTGGTTCGAACGTGTTTTGTTTGTACGGAGTCTTTTGTCTTCTGGTGCCGACGACGGAAAGCTTTTCCGGGTTTGTATACGGCACGAATGTTGTCTTAGCTTTGGTTAGACTGTAGATACTTTCGCGACCAAAGTGTATTTGTGACATACGTATGAATTGTCTTGTGATCTAGCCTTTACATCCGTTTTTCATATCTGGTAAGCTTCGTTAATAAACGCCACAACTTGAGTTATTTAATACATGAATTTTAAAACATTGTATTCCTCTCATTAAGTATTTTAGATTTTTGCACCTGTCAACAATACACGTGTCATTACAATATTCCCACTCAAGGTGTGTGTGGCCTGCGGTTACAATAACATTAACAACAAATAATATATGCTACTAAAATTGTCGATATCTATCATTGACTGCGCCGACATAGTTTCAGCAATTCAATTATTTAACAATCAGCGGCTAAACATCACCTTGCTCTATAGTTAATTGTATTTGTTATTGTATTGGAATTCATACATAAGCTAGTATTTTTGTAGTGCCGTCTTACTTCTACTGTAATAATGCTCCTTCTGCGTCTGCTATAATACTACTAATACTACTTATATTACCACCACCATTGCTACCGATTTAACTGCTACTTCTACAACCCTACCACTACCAGTACCGCTATACTTTGTCAACTACCATCACTTCCAACTCTACATCCAGGTAGTATGCAATAGACGTCACATGGCGGCCATTATGAGGTACACATTGCTTGTTTACATTCGTTCTGTCAATAGAAGACACATAGTTTATCCAGGAAATATCACAGTTTTAAACCGTATAGATTGACGTGTGCAGGTAAAAGTTCAAGAAAATGATAACACATGCAAATGATCGTCTTCAAACAGAGTTTACGCGTTCTTGTTTTGTTTTCAGTCATAATACGGAACTTTTGATTGACAACAGTTGATATGTCAATCGAAGGACATCTGCAATATTGCAACAATGAAGTGTCGGAAGAACGTAAACAAATGTTTACAGAGTACCTCAGTATGGCTACCGTGCGATACCGGAAATCACGTTATTGCATACTCTCTTTAACTTGTGTCTTTCGACCTTCTCCTCGCAAAAAAGTGTATCATCAGTACTTACCGGAAACATATTATGTCCCCATTTCCCACCGTCATATTTACATTCTAAATTTAGCTTCATTGCACCTAAATTAACACCCGGAGTAGAGCGCGCTCTGAGATTGGAGTACCCTCAACTCAAACCACGAAGCTTATTTGCAACGTTAATAGAAAGGCAAGCATGATGCTGCATTTGTGCGCGAGTACATTGTGTATCTCAGCGCGGTAGCAAAGAGGTAGTTGAAATTTTGACAGGTTGTTTCTCGCTAACAATGAGGACGTGGATGTACAATGGAGGAATTAACTACCACTTCCTCTAAGCTGTAATATAGCTAGGGGGTATTTGTCAAAGACTTGCGTGGACGAGTACAAAACACTTGTTGCCGTTTTAAGTAGGTTCTCAGAGGTGTACTTGAACGATGATTGTGACTTGTGGAAAGAAGAAATTGGGTTTAGAATACGGTTACTGTAAGGATAAAGTTTGTTGGTATAGGATAGGTGTTTGTTCAGATGGAGAGGTATATGTTTTTTCAGGTAGGTCTTGAGATTTGCTATATGTATTTCTAGCGGGAACACATTTACTGCACAACTCAAATGATATCGCCACCTCGAATCAGACAAGCAGGTTTGTTTATTTAATCATGTGGACATAAACAAGAGCTGCGTTGCTAAATCCGTCTCGCAAATAATATAGAATAGCCTGCAGTGACATCAGGATGAATTGGCTGAAAGAACATAATAGGAACACTTGTGGAATCTGTTTTTCCTCTTCGTGGGTTCTGTTCTTTAGGAACATGTTTTTTTCTGTGTTTCTGTTCACGGTAAAGGGAGAGAAATTTGCGTTTGGGGGTTACATTCGTAGTTAAGCATATTTTTGTGTCTAGTCATTACGTTGTTGGCCTGTCATTTTCTTTCTTTCTTTCTTTCTTTCTTTCTTTCTTTCTTTCTTTCTTTCTTTCTTTCTTTCTTTCTTTCTTTCTTTCTTTCTTTCTTTCTTTCTTTCTTTCTTTCTTTCTTTCTTTCTTTCTTTCTTTCTTTCTTTCTTTCTTTCTTTCTTTCTTTCTTTCTTTCTTTCTTTCTTTCTTTCTTTCTTTCTTGCTTTCTTTCTTTCTTTCTTTCTTTCCAAATGCTTCTCTGGGGACCTTTCATTGACTTTTCTTTTACCTTAGTGGATCATCTTTTTATTCAGCGTGTAATGAGCGTTTTCTCATCACTGTCAACTCTAAACCAACAATAAAATTAATGTCAACTCGTGGCTTTCAACCTCCTACTCACTATTTACCAAGAGTGGCCAGTTCTGAGTATCTTACCAAATCTATGTAGGAGGGATGATAAGTGTTGTTTACACTATTGTGTGTTACATTCTCTTGTGAATGATGTTCGGGTTTTCCCCGCGTATTTTGTACAAATTATGCCATCTCATATCCGTGTTATATTTTAGACATTCTAACACGTGTTACTGTGCTTCTTGAATTAAGCCACACTGCAGGACGATCGTGATTTGCGTTTAACGTCGCTTTATGTAAAAATATATAGCCTACATATTATATTTCAAGATATGTTTTTTGTCCAACAATGACCCTAAAATTATGGAAATATTTGAAGAATACATGTCAACATTGACAGTTGTGCAATGTGTAACAAATAACTTAACACTCGTCATACATCCATG
The DNA here is from genome assembly GCA_945910005.1 of Isoperla grammatica. Taxonomy (NCBI): domain Eukaryota; kingdom Metazoa; phylum Arthropoda; class Insecta; order Plecoptera; family Perlodidae; genus Isoperla; species Isoperla grammatica. The sequence continues at coordinate 7,597,366 of OX246748.1, forward strand.
AACTTACAGGTCCGTTTATCCCCTCGGTATATCTGGGAGTTCGACTAGCCTCTGCCAGGGGATTTACGTCCCTTGACATGTAATAATAAGTATAATTTATTCAAAATAAATTTCCTCGGGAGTTCAGTTCTATTTTTTTTTAGTCTAACGATCTTAGCCGTTGTCGCTTCTGGCTTAAGACAACCTTGCAATAACCTTCAGTCAGAGTCGCTGCTGGCGGGAGCCAAGCTAGAAACCTTTTCAATCAATTCATGCTAGCTCAAAGATTTCGTGATAAAAACTTTGTAACAATCACAATTTTAAATATATAATCAAGAACAAAATGAACAATATTTTTTATAAAATTCAAGAAATAAAGGGAAATCACAATTTTAAGTATATTATCAAGAACAAAATTATTCCATGAACATAACTCAATTTTATCGAGAGCTGTGCAATAATACAATTGATAATTATGTAGCGTTCTTAAAATATTTCTAAAACACATCATTTTGCACAGTTTTTATAGTGCATTGCGATTCATTGGAGTATCCGCAAGCAACTAATACCTCTTTTAGTTCCGATTTAAATTCAATTTCTCTCATTTCAGGAAAATCTAAAAAAAAAAATCGAACAATACATTAATTCAACTTCACGACTTGTAAGGAAGAGAATGTTTTCTATTGTAAACTTATAATTTTCAATTACCATGCGGACAATTTTATTCGCAGAAAACAACACCGTGATTTTATATCTTGTGTGTATTGAGTATATACGCACTTAGTTACTGAAGCAGTGAAGCGCTTATGTTTTTCAAAAGAACGTACCTTCGAATGCCATGCATTCGCACAACCTATAATTCACTCAAAAGCTGTGGGTGGCATTTTTGCATAATGTAAAATTTGACCTCAAACATCAAACCTATATAATTATTATTTCTATGATCAGTGATTTTTTATCGTTGGTGATTGTTCTTGTAAGAAATCTTGTACAACACTGAAACTGTAAATTTTATGTGTTGTGTTCAAGACAGTTTTTTAATAAATATAATCAAGTGTCAGATCTTTAGGGTCTTCAAAACAATGGTGTTTCTTTTTTTATTATGCATAAAGTGTTCGTTAAGAACACGTATTTTCGGTAAACACCGGGTCATGGAATTTACGATCAGTTCCTGGATTCTAACTCATACTACTGAAGCACATTTTAAAAGTTGAGTCGAATAAGCCATGACTAGACGTAGACCGTAAAAAAACTTTAAAATCCTATGAAAACAGGCTTTTTATTTTTTTATTTTCCAGTACATCGGAAATCTATTTTCTTTCGGGAAGAACTGAAACAAAATTTGAGCACATTTTATAGGAGAGTGGACTTCACGAATCCGATCTTCGTAATAAACAGTTTACATTATGAATGAAGTGAGATTGAACTCAGTGATTGGACAAAATCTATATTGAATAATCCATGAAAATTGTTTCAAATCTTTGCTTATCTTTGCTTCGCTGTGCTTAGTTTAAACTCGATTGTGATACAAGACAACATACGCAGGGCGATTCGGTATGGGCGACGATACGTTTATCACCGGTTTTGGTTGTTACAAGAAGGCGATGATCCAATCACCGCCTTGCATTCGTCTTCAGTAACGACCGAAATCGGTGATAAACTTATCGTCGCCCATTCAGAATCACCCTGCAGGTTCTTAACTGCCCTATATTGTTTTATGACACACAAAAAATATAGAAATTCCCAAAAACGTTTGGTGGGTTGCGGGTGTGGATAAGCTTTTTGAAAAATTGCGGGTTACGAGTGCGGGTCAAGTCTTAAATAAAATAAAAAAATAAATTCACATTTAAAGTCTACCCACTCAGTAACTAAACTGATTTGCAGTGGGGGACTTAAATTTAAAGGGACTAAACCAACCCTGTAGGCTTCGAACACCATCGACGAGTGAGCGATAACCAATCAAAGATCGATATTTCAAATACGAAACAAATGAATCAGTGATTGGACAGTGCGAACACCTGCGGACAAATGCCAGAATCAACAAGGCCGATTCAGAACAACTTTGAATTTATTGAGTGCTTATCTTAGCGGTTGCGCGCCGGCCGGTTACGGGTAACATATTTCCGACACGCACAGCTATTCTGTATCCGTTGTCGTGGGTGTTAACTGCATTGAGTGCTTGACCGCCATAAGAAAGCGGGAGCGGTAGATAATTGACGGACTGTCTTCGAGGGTCACTAGCGCCTGAATGGTCGGTCGTACGCGCCTAGTCACGTCCACGCAATTACCGATCTGTAATCAGCTGTTGACCCAAAGAGATGAAACCTACCTCGCTTGAACATATCACTGACCAGTTAGTGGAGTGTTAATATATTCCTGTCAGCAGATATTTCAAATACAATGGTCGTAACTAATGAACACTTCCACTAATGCTCGGTCTCATGAGTTCCATCTAATTATTTCTGGTGTCGGCTGTCTATTTCAAAGCGTCTGATTGGTGGCCGTAGTGAAAACAAGCTAGAGTATACTTTAATAAATACTTGGGAGTCAAAAGACCCAAGTCCTAAGTTTTCCCCCCTTTTTACTTGTAAACAATATTGTTTTTAAGAGTTGCAATTACTGTACATACGAACAGCAATAGCTTAATGGTGTCTAGAGATTTATTTAGGGCTCCATATATTATTGAGGGTAACAAGATATTAAGTGTTATGAACATATATTTTTTAAACTGTTACGATTAAAATCCCTTTTCGAATCTCATTTTATTTGTTTTACTAAATTAAGATTTTAGATTAGATATGCCGATGCCTTACTAAATATATTTGCCATTTGGAATATGTTAACAGATCAGAGTTATATTTCATGTATCTGGTAAGTATCATTTCTTTTAAATCGAAAAAAAAAAAAAAAAAATAAATAAAAATAAATAAATTCGTAGACTACGTCCTCTGTATCAATTTATTTTTTCTTCTAATTTGAATTAGATCGTCCAAATGTCTTTGCTCCAGATTGCTAAAAATATATAAAGTTACGTGTTTTTTCGATTTACTATTGGCCATTATTAGATGAGCGTAGCGAAGCGGAGTGAATCTCTCCATACAACTCGATCGGCGCTTTGTCTGTGTGTATGTCTGTACGTATGTATGTCTGTATGTATGTCTGTATGTGCGCTAAATTTTGTTCGTCGCGCAGAGGTCAAACGGCTTAACGTATTTGGCTTAAAATTTCGGTCAACATTTGTGACTACTAAACTCGATGCTGTTAACATAACCAGCAAAATTCGTAAAGATGCCAACCTACAAAAAAATAATTACTGAAAAACAAAAATTGTTTATTTATTTAATTAAATGAAAACTTATAAACGGATTTAAATATTGTTTCACTTGTAGAATAACATCAACAGTACCAACACTTGACAAAAGTTTCCAAATTGTAAGTTTATCCGCCGTGTTATAAAAAAATATTGTTTATTCACTACAACAATTTCAACTTTTTTACAGTGTTCCACCGATATGATTTGCATTTGCGGACTATTGCAGAAAGATGCACAAAGTATACACCAAACATAGCGTACGTAACAATACCTATGCAATTTTATTTGGAATTTCGATAGCTGTCATAGAATGGCTACAATGACGTAAGATGCCAACCTACAAAAAATTAACAACTGAAACACATGTTTTGTTATTTATATAATAAAATTAAAACTTACACACCAATATAAATATTTTTTTATATGTGAGTCCACATCTATAGTACCAACACACGACAACAGTTTCAAAATTGTAGCTTCAACCGCCATGTTATAAACAAATATTGTTTATTCACGGAAGTAATTTTCTTCGTTTTTACAGTGTTCCACCGATATGATTCGCATTTGCGGACCATTGAAGCTAGATGCACATAGTATGCTGCCGAAATGGCTTACGCAGTCAGACCTTTCTCACTATGTATTTGGATGTTTGATAGCTATCATAGAATGGCTAGAATGACGTGATATATTTAATGACCTTCACGGCAAACATGCAAATATTAACAACAAACTTGGTCGACAAATTAAAAAGCTTTTATTATGATTTAAAAGCAGGTTATTGTATGATTAATGGATATAACATCTTAGATATAGTCTGTATCTACATTATGAAACTTTCTATACACTGATAGGTTTAATAGTTTATGAATTACAGCCTATTGAGTAGACCACGGTCGAATGAAATTACGCGGTAATCCATCAACTTGAAAGGTTTTAATTTCTTTAAAGAAAACTTCTTAACGGATTTAAATTATATTTCGTGCATTTATTAGCAACATATCAAGAAATAGTATACTTAAGTAATAAGGTTGTAACTTGATCCGCCATTTGTAAAAAAATCATATGTTTATTATATAGGTATTTTTTTTCTTTTAAGAGTAATATGATATGCAAATGATTTATTTGCTTTGATACATTGAAAAAAATCGCTCATCTGTCAACGCGGAGCGTTTTCCTAGTTAACGAAAATACTGCTGACACATACAAGAATCACAGACGAGATCTACTAATGATTACATTCCTAGAAGCATGATTAGATGAGCGTAGCGAAGCGGAGTGAATCTTTCCATACAACTCGATCGGCGCTTTGTCTGTGTGTATGTATGTCTGTATGTATGTATGTATGTATGTATGTATGTATGTATGTATGTATGTATGTATGTATGTATGTATGTATGTATGTATGTATGTATGTATGTATGTATGTATGTATGTATGTATGTATGTATGTATGTATGTATGTATGTATGTATGTCTGTATGTGCGCTAAATTTTGTTCGTCGCGCACAGGTCATACGGCTTGACGTATTTGGCTGAAATTTTCGGGCAACGTTTGTGACTACTAAACTCGATGCTGTTAACATAACCAGAAAAATTCGTCAAGATACCAACCTATAAAAAATTAATTACTGAAAAATAAAATTTGTTTATTTATTTAATTAAATGAAAACTTACAAACACATTTAAATAATGTTTCACTTGTAGATTCACATCAACAGAACCAACACTTGACAAAAGTTTCAAAATTGTAAGTTTATCCGCCATGTTATAAAAAAAATATTGTTTATTTACAACAATAATTTCTTCATTTTTACAGTGTTCCACCGATATGATTCGCATTTGCGGACTTTTGCAGTTATATGCACATAGTATACACCAAACATAGCGTACGTAACAATACCTATGCACTATTATTTGGAATTTCGATAGCTGTCATGGAATGGCTACAATGACGTAAGATACCAACCTACAAACAATTAACAACTAAAACACATGTTTTGTTATTTATTTAATTAAATTAAAACTTACACACCGATACGAATAATTTTTTATATGTAAGTCCACAGCCAATAGTACCAACACTCGACAACAGTTTCAAAATTGTAGCTCTTACCGCCATGTTATAAACAAACATTGTTTATTTACGGTAGTATTTTCTTCGTGTTTACAGTGTTCCAGCGATATGATTCGCATTTGCGGACCATTGAAATTAGATGCACAAAGTATGCTGCCGAAATGGCTTACGCAGTCAGACCTTCCTCACTGTGTATTTGGAATTTTTATACATAGCATAGTATGGCTACAATGACGTGTTATGTTTTATGACTTTCACGGCAAAAATGCAAATGTTAACAACGAACTTGGTCGACAAATTAAAAAGCTTTTATTATGATTTAAATGCGGGTTATTGTATGATTAATTAAAATTTCATTTTAGATATAGTCTGTATCTACATTATGGAACTTTCCATACACTGATAGGTTTAATAGTTTATGAATTAGAGCCTATTGAGTAGACCACGGTCGAATGAAATTATGCGGAAATCCATCAACTTGAAGGTTTTAATTTCGTTAAAGAAAACTTCTTAACGGATTTAAATAATATTTCGTGCATTTATTAGCAACATATCAAGAAATAATATACTTAAGTTATAAGGTTGTAACTTTATCCGCCATCTTGTAAAAAATTATATGTTTATTATAAAGGGTTTTTTTTTTAAAGAGTAATATGATATGCAAATGATTTATTTGATTTGATACATTGAAAAAAATCGCTCATCTGTCAACGCGGAGCGTTTTCCTAGTAGTTATCAACAATGTATACTTATCCAAAATTGAGCCCATCATAGAAAGGGTCAAAATTTTAAAACTTAAAACCAACCAACTTAAAAACAACAATTCTCAAAAATGTCCTATGTACGTTTTCTAAAAAAAAAAAAAAACACATTAAAACGCATGTCTATTGCACTTTCTACCGCCGAACACCTGCACTGCCGTCATTACTATCATTTACTCGCACACGTACACTTACTTCTTCACCACGTAGAGCAATGAAATTATAGACCCACCTGATTGGACGTGTGCTGGCTGCTAGCTAACCATAAATACTAGAGATGGCCGCACTTAACCTTTCAAACGGTTGCCTAATCTAAGTGCCCAATGTACGACGGGTTAGGTACGCGCGGTCTCTTATCACGTGGCCCCGTCTCATTTCGTGACGTCACAAAAAAGAAACAAAAAATAAATAAAAATAAAATAAATTCACATTTAGAGTCCACCCACTCAGTAATGAAACTGATTTTTAGTGGGGGACTTAAATTTAAAGTGACTAAACCAACCCTGTAGGCTCCGAACACCATCGACGAGTGAGCGATAACCAATCAAAAATCGATATTTCAAATACGAAACATACGAATCAGTGATTTTACAGTGCGAACACCTACGGACGAGTGTCATAACAAAGCCAATTCAGAAACTTCAACCAACAAGGAAATGTTTATACGTATACCCTGTTTTTGACCAGATTCTGTAAAAATAGTTGTAAAGTTCCGTCGCATTAACGAGCAATGTGAGATACAAAATTGTCACTCCACACGGTCTATTTCAATGAGATTTGCCACGGGATGGCCCGGTACCTGCTTGTCATTAAAGTGCACCAGCCTTGGTTGGAGTGTGCCTTGAAAACGCCTGCCAACAGACAAGCTGGTAGTATCACTACAATACTGGAGGCATGAGAACGAGATGCAACTAGATTCAGGTTGGTAGTTGTCACATTCGTCACCGACTATTACATAATCCATGACGACAACACCTTGCAAGTTATCGCAACGAAAGTATAGTAGGGTTGTGTCGATTTGATACTATTAGTGGTAGTATTGTAGTAGTACTGGTGATAGTAATGGTAGTGGTATTGGCGGTAGTAGCAGTATAGACACGTTTATGAACAGTTTTACTATAAACATTTCACATAAACAATTGGCAATTACCTAACTACAAAGCAAATTGATAAATTTTTCTTCAAACTATTGGTTGTGATTCAATTCAACCTCTCTTCCGTGTGGGCGATGGGCGACTTCTTAACACTAAGACACCACCGAACAAATAAACGCCATAAAACAATGCAAAGAAATAAAATCATTTATTTTACAATACCAATTATTTCCATTTGGCCACGGGAAATATTTAGTTCTGGTCGAGTATTTTCTGGCGTTATATAATTATAAAACAATTGTCGTGTCCTTGATTTTCGCAAGTACTTCCTTATACTCTCACTGTCTAGTTTCATTGTCACCGGTATATGGTGGATAGTAGATACCTGCATACCCGCGGGTATCCGCATGGCATTGCGGGTTACGGGTAATCAAAATCGGAATCGGAATGGCAATAGATGATTTTGAGAATTGATCTAGAGGGCTGTAATTATAGCTCTATCTAAGGGTCCTTAATAGTTATGTAAAGGTGCTGTTTCCACTGCTGTGCATTGTTGTTATTAAAGATCTAGAAGGCCGTGTTTAGCTCTGTCCAAGAGTCCTAGATCAATTCTAAAATAGGTATATTTTACATTTTTTCATGCTAAATCATTACGACATTGCGATTTAGTTGTGTGCAACGCCATAAAAAGGATGCAAGTAAGTTAAATCTTTCACGATCTCCGGATTGCGATTGCAATCCCGCTACCGACAATTATTGTGGGGGTCGGGTGCGGGTTGCTTGATTTTTTAAAAAGAGCTTTCATAAGAGAAAGAACTGAAGACACAACTTAGGCCTCAGTTTTTAAATGAATATGTTTAAATTTATTACAATGTCACCACCCGCTGTGCTTATCCACATAACTTGTCATAGCCGACAGATCTGTCAACATCTCAGCTCATCTCACAGATACTATCTCGACATTGTTGACCTTATCAAACCCACGGCACAATGGATGTAGATCTCGCTAAGCATGAATTCGGAGGTTCGGTAAACCTCAAAGTAAGGTCATCTCATGGGCACGAAAATCGCCATTCTCGTGCCCACTACAAAAACTGATTTATTACTTAAATCTACTAATTTACTATTCAAAATTTGGTATCAGAATACTTCACTTAAAAATGTAGATACTACAACAAGTATAATTAAATTATTTCAATTAGATGTAATGCGGTTTTGAGCCAGAATTGGTTTTGACAGATAAATACATTTGTTTTTCTGAATGATTCTCCCATATTTGAATAACGTGATTTTTAATATTGTGGAAATGGATGGGACGACCTGACTTGGGAGTTCGACGAGCCCTCGCCAGGGGATTTACGGATCTTGTACTAAATTCATTAAATCAACGCTAGTTGCGCGCGTAGGGCGACTAGACTCCACCAGTGGATTTAGTAGGCCATGATCTATACTAGTCTCAACTTAAATAGTCTCATACCGACCTCAGATCATCATCTACTGCCCAGCTCTTTCATGCACTCTGTTTCATCGAAAATCAACAGATTCCTGTCATTCTTCCACACATTCGTAAGAAAGATCTTGCGCTTAGTAGAGTGCATACGCCTCATTATAGTCACGCTCGCTGTGTCAAAAATTTCCGGGTATCTAACCCTAGGTGGTAAATAATAATAATAATAATCTTTATTTGTCAGAATGAGCTGACGCTCTTTACATTGACAGATACTACTACTACTACTTCTACTAGACTAAACTAAACTAATCTAAACTAAACTAAAAAAACAAAAAACAATAGGAAATTTGTAATTGGATGCAAAGTCAAGCTTACATTTTTACTTAATGGTAGGCTATGATTATTGATTTTGATGGTCTATAATCCTAAAAATAATGTTATAATAATATTAATAAAATTGAGTGATTCTAATGAACCTGTTACAAGTAGTTGTTACGAACTAAAGATGAAGGTGGTACTAAGTGGACCCAGTTATTTCGTAAGCATGTGACTACTTATAATGGGGAAACTTTACACATACGTGCAAGAGTGGCACAATTCTTCTCCCACACGGAAGAGACATTCTAGGATTGGTCAAGCTGATCCACCCAATTCGTTAAAAATAAATAAACTTTCCTTGTTGTCATTGTGCAATATTTACATTTCTCGACGAGATTTATTGCTGTATTATTCTTCTTCATTATAAGACCATCCCAAATAATATCAAGTAACAGTTAAATATAATGATGTTCAACATTTAATTTGTAATTGTATTGTATTGTATTCGATTTAATTGAATTGAATTTAACTTTCTAGTAAATGAATGGAAATGATTTCTGAGATTCGCTTAATTGGAACATACGGGTTTAGTTTCGCGGATAATTTTGCTATCCTGGTTTTAAAAGTTGATTGAAGTTTGTGTAGGCAATTGTACTCCAATCTAGTTTTGATAGCACAAAATCCTGCTTACTTACCAGCAAACGTTATATACCTATACTTGTGGGTCATATCCATTCTTATTTGATTAATGTAATTAGATGACATCAAATGTGTTTTAAAATGTATGCTTGATGTGGAAATACGCGTCTCTATAAAGTGTTCAATAGACACACGGGACAAATAATGATTTTCCAAATACTAATTAACTGCACTAAGCGATATTTACAGTGCACTTATTTTAATATACAACATCACCCTTCACTCCCGTATTTAAATATCCAATAGACAAACCGGTAATATAGACGGTAATGCTCTAATACAAGATATTTACATCAAATAAAGCGGTGGAAATTCCACGTTGCGTAGACACAACATCGTATTTTAAGTCTTAATGCACATACTGCATTAGTGCTGAAGATCTGGTACTGTAAATTAAGAGGCCATTATCACCACGGACGTCTACACTGATGGTGTTTATTTAGATCATGCGACATCAACTATTTCGATAAACAGCTGATTTTTCCCCAAGAGCTGATTGAAGCATAAATTATTTCCATGGAGATTCTTGCTTGAAGTGCACAAGTTTAATTAGCCACGCCCGCTCTGTTAGGAATTTCCCGATTACCAACCGAAGGTAGTAATTAAATAATCAAAAATAATAAAAAAAATAATAAATTAAAAAGGCATAAAATGCTGTATGCGGCCAATTCATAAATAAATAAATAAATAAATAAATAAATAAATAAATCCCTTAGAAGGACTTGTTTCAATAGATGATTTTCAAAATTGGTCTAGGACCCTTAGACGGAGTTAATTACGGTCTTCTAAATCGTCAAAGAAACAATGCACAACAATAACGACTATTTTTCGAATGTTATGTCAAGATGCATTTGTAGTTGTTGTGCATTGTTGTCATTGACGATTAAGAAGACCATAACAGACCTTTTTCAGAATTCATCTTGGACCCTTAGATAGAGCTAATCATGGCTCTCTAGATCTTCAATGACAACAACGCACAACAGTGAAAAATGCACCTTAACATAACTATCAAGGACTCTTAGATAGAGCAAATCACGGCCCTCTAGATCAATTCTGAAAATCATCTATTAGAGGGCAAGGTCCGTCAATCCCCTGGCGGAGGACGAGCCCCCGTCAGGGTATTTACGGACCTTGTTAGAGGTGGCGGCTTAGCGGTAAGACGCGAGACTCTTATTCGGGAGGTCACCGGTTCGATTCGATTCCGGCCACCGGCAATTCTGACTGACGGTTTTCCCGGGGTTTTCCTCAGTCGTAAAGGCAAATGCTGGGACTAAGTCGTACTGTCAGTCCTCGGATATTCCTTCCCAACTCTTCTGAATCACCCTAATATACCTAGTTAGTCACCTGAAGAGGGGTTTGAACCCTATAACATGCAGATAATTTATTACTTAATTTATTTATATTTTTATTTAATATTATATTATTTTATTTTTTTATTTATTTTTTTATTATATTTATATATACAATTTATATTTATATTTATATTTATATTTATATTTATATTTATATTTATATTTATATTTATATTTATATTTATATTTATATTTATATTTATATTTATATTTATATTTATATTTATATTTATATTTATATTTATATTTATATTTTTATTTATATTTATATTTATATTTATATTTATATTTATCTTTATATTTATATTTTATATAATTTATTTATTAATTTATTATTTCTATGGAAAATTATTATTATTATATCACGAGAATACTTACACGTTGGGCTAATGGTTTCATACATTGTAATATTGTATTGTTGTTACTATAGTTTCTATAGTTTACACCACACAAATATTGAAGTCAATGCTTGCTGCCTTACCTTCCCCCCCATCCCCCCTCCTCACCACTGCAATGACCGTATTAACGACCACAGTTTCACACTACACATGGTTTTGTTGCTCTACCGCCCGACCGAGTTTGTTTTAAACCTTCCACCAACACGTTATTTACGTTGTGTTGTCTCGGGCCCTATTAGAGGTGTGAGATGTTGTGCGAGGCCGAGGTGCGATACCGTCTTAATGAGATGTTGGTTCTAACGATCAGGTGAGGTCGGACATATAGCGCTATAAAAGCAACTCTGCGAGGTTGTGTACAAGTTGTGGAGCAGCGGATTCAAAGTCTGGTCGTTACCTAAACAGGGACGTGGAAGATTTTCATGAGGTACACCAAAGAAATGTATTGATTGATGTTCGAATTTTAAAATAGAACGTTTAAGTATTAAAAAAGAACATTGTTAAAATGTTCTTTCTGCGAGGACGAGTATAGGTGATGATATTTCGTGTACACTCCTCCACATAAGTAAATGAAGAGTTGGACAGGACGCGTTTCTAACTGAAAGAAGTCTTCTGCAGTAACCATATTTTTTGGGCTTCTAATATATGCAACATATGATACTGAGAAAGGAATATCAGTATAACAATATCGGATACAAAATTAATCCAGAAGAGTTGTTATAGCAATAAGCATGTTTTCTCACCTACTTATGACGCATACTGTACCGTACGCATACATGGAATATACGGAAACTTTGATATGAAATGTGCGAATCACAATACTTTTTGTTGTCTGTGTGAGGTAGAATGATGCATGTAGATGCTTTGTTGATGACTATAGGTTTAAATTAAAGTGATGCAAAGTGCTAAATAGAATAAAGATGCTATTTACTAACGCACATGCTAAACTATGCTCAATATCCACTATTTTGAGGTATTTTAACGAGTTTTTTTTTTACAAAGTTGGTTTATTTAGAATAAAGAAATGGGTTTTGAAATTTGGGCTCACTTGTTGGCTACGAATCTCTCGTTTATGACGAAAGCATCGGCAAGGTATTTTCAGCACATCTTTAATTACGGTACCGTATTAATCCTGCATCGAAGAAGTTGGTGTGTTCCAAAGCTTTTACTGGCGATATAGTAAGTAGGGGGTTGAAAATAGGATAAAATCACTTTGAGACTATGCTGAATCAAAAAACGCCAATTTTAGAACGAAGCTAATATAATTCCCGATGGCCAGCTAGCCAACCTACGCGTCGATAAACTTTCTTTCTAATTAAGCTCTTGTGGTCATTGCTACACAATGGCCGATGGATATAGATACGGATAACAAGTGTCTGTTAGTTAGATCTTACAAGAAGAACATACAATAATGCAACTTTCTCTCCCTGTTTTGCGACGTAATTACCTCTTTACAACGGCTTCTTTGATACGTTCATGCAAGCTCTTTGCTTCGACGGACGCGACACATTTTTACTCTTTCTGTTTGATCTCTTTGTATCTGTCGTGTCTTGTCTTGTGTACTTTATCTCTCCATCTGGTCTAGTTAAACACACTCTTCGTTAGTAACGTGTACTTAATTAGTTTACTTGTGTATTCTTACGGGTTCGGTTTTGTTGTTCGACCTATTTTAGTTGTAGCTGCCATTTTAAATCAGATCAAAGAGAATTTGTCGTTAAGAATCTTCTTAAATAAATAGTAATAATTAAGATAAAATAATGATTGATCAGTGTTGAAATTGCTGTGAAAAATCCATTCATTCTATACTTATTTAGGGAAAGGAGGGAAAAAGTCTAGAAACGCTATAATGGTGGTAATATTATTGCTTCTAAGAAACTAAAAGACTTTAGATTTTCTAAATCGGTAACCAGCTCATCATTTTTATGTACATTGCACGACTTTGGCTATGCATGTTCTCTTTTTTTAATTTCTTTAACACATTTTCCAATGCAGCTTTAAACCAGATTTTAATGTACCATAAAATTCACACAAAATAAAAATAACCCTCAGTTTAACGTGTGTTTATATATATAAAAAATGATTAAATATGCAATAAACACATAAAACTGATATTGCACTAACTTATCGTACTTATACGAGCGAAGCGATAGAATGTGGGCTCAAGTCTTGCATACAAGCTATGAACTTATTTATTTCCAAGATGTTGTATGGTTAATGGTGTCTCCCTCGACAGCTCCAGCTATTGCACTACGTCTTCCTGGCAGTTAAGAGCCTCTACCGTTAATATAACATGCAAAGGTTGCGACCCCATTCGTAATGTTCAACAGGAGTCCAGCCAGCGTGGTTGTAGTCATTCCATGTTAGCCGTAATTTTACAGAAGTAAAATATATAAATTTGTATTTTTTTTGCCAATGTACCGACGCATAGATCAGTGGGGAGGACTTTCTACCATTTATTAAGTGCTTTTTTTGTGGCGGCGCCAAAGTCACCGTTTCCACGTATAAACCCATAACATACAGATTTTCATTTCACATTCCAAAGTCAAAAACAGTATTAAGTTGTTTCGAACTCAAATTGAGCCCGTATTTCACTTTTTCGATGTAGTGTAGTATTATTGAGACGTGACTAAAAACTATAATTACTCCTGGTTTCAATTTTGACGGTAGTCTTGCCTCTAAATTAATGCAACGAGCGAGTGACAATTGGGTAAAAACATGTTTACAGTTCGCTTCATTCACAGAGTTCTCCTGTTTGTGCAGATCCCAGCCTTCCTATTCGTCCAGAAACTATTCGCTCACCTCATTCGCGTGCATGAAAATTAAGAATGCAATTATAGACAATCTTTTTTCACTAAATTTCCGTCATTGGTAGAAGATATTTTCATAAATCATATTTTTATTTTATTTTTCTAAATAGAATAGTTGATCATTGATTCATTTCATTCCCGTGCCTGAAACACCATTTCAGAATTTCAGACAACTCGTTTCCAAAAATCCACCACTTTTGTGGCTTTGATAGTTGATAAAAAATACGATACTTTCTGTCGCTGTGTATTCATTTGTCAATCCAATTTCCTCGTTTATGTCTTGCTTTAGTCCGGTATTGTGCAAGACATTATTTACCGCTGTTAACATTGTCTTACAAATACATTACATCAAGTAGCGTGGACACGATAGGCGTGTGCCAGTCCAATACAATAACATGCAACAACAACAACACTTTTACAATAGCTCCGTTTACAGTTGGATTGTCACGGGGTGAGTTATGTAGGCAAGCACAGAAGCCATATAATACACAAGCAGAGATGTATAACATTAGCATATATTGTGCTGTGGTAAATCAATATATGTACATTCATTTGTAAAGTACTTGTCTCATAAATAGACGCTGTAACTGGTAATGTCGTCTAGAATAACGCTAAGTAATACAGTATTGTTAGCTATTGAAAAACGCGTGGTACTAAAATATATAAATGTAGATCAAATAAAAAAAATCTTCAATTGGGCTGATTTTAGCGTTCACAGTTTGAGAATTTCGAGAGGTCGACAGATAGATCAATCAATATCTGTCCCTGTACTAACTATAGAGTTGGGTAGAAGGTGATTAAGGCGAATTGCGCCTTCTCTTAGATCCAACCTATTACAAAGTTATAAGTACAAATACAAACTAATTAATCAAGTACAAATAAATAATGCGATTAACTTAAAAACTTTAGACTTATACACTAAAAAATTATTTTATTTAATTCATCCATCCATCCCATTAACTCTATTTATTTTCAAGTGTCATTAATGAGTCCTCTGTTATTAGCAGATGCAGATACGTTACTATTACACTATTGTCTTGGGTCTTCACATGGATTTTGTTTCATAACAACCAATGCTACCCTGTGTGGTTACTACTTAAATGACCCATTTAAGTCACAAGTGAAGACGAGGTATTAAAGTCAATTATTGGAATACCGGAGTAAACGCATCTATAATAAACTTATAGGATGCAGCATGTTCGTTACACGGCCTACTCGATATGGCCTCGATATAACCCTTCATTGTTTCCTAAGAAAGCTGTGAGAATCCAGAACACCTCTAGTAATCATCTCAGTACTTCCACGAGTTCTTGATTAGGAGGTGATCTTATTTCGATTGTTCTACGTTTAAGTTCCAATCTAGATAAACACTTGGGTACACAATGAATAATTGCAGGTACTGCAGTTAGTTACTATAACGGTATAGATTATCGTTTGACTTTCATCGAGGATAATCGAGATGACATAGTGAAACTTCTCGATCGGTTAAGCTAGCATCATCATTATCATTATTTTACTAGATGCGTTATTTACGAACTCGGTCAGACCACTGTACATAATATGTGCCTTGGCTACATACACACAAATAGATCGAAATCAATTTATCATTCAATTGATTTTTTGATTATTTCACATAGGTTATTTATTGCAGATTAATAATTTACTGTAGGTGGCGCGAAACATATCAGGGTTTAGTTAAAAAACAATGAGCATTTGGTTAATGGGGTATTATTTCCCGCACGGAGGTACGAACCTGGGTCAATTACTCAAACACTGTGGGGTGTCAAGCAGATAAGAAAACATTTGTGTATTGGTAATATGTCGCAGAATAATAATTTACTGTAGGTGGCGCAAAACATACCAGGGTTAAGTTAAAAAAATGTTGCGCATTTGGTTGATGGGGTATTATTTCCCGCACAGAGGTACGAACCTGGGTCAATTACTCAAGACGTGTGGGGTGTCAGGCAGATTGGAAAACATGTGTGTATAGGTTATATATTGCAAATTTATAAATTACCATAGGTGGCGCGAATTATACCAGAGTTTAGTTAAAAATTGATGCGTATTTGGTTAATGGGGTATTATTTCCCCCACGGTGATACGAACCTGGGTCAATTACTCAATGACTATGCGGGGTCACGCAGATTGGAAAACATGTGTTGTTGTTTGAAGACGTACACGACAACTATGGTCATATGACGTCGGGGGGTGTTTGGAGGAAAGGAACAAGTAGGACGTAACGGCGAGGAAAGGGGAAAGGGAAGGTCGTGGATTGCCTTTCTTGTGGCTTCTCCCCCTCGACCTGTGACCGGCTAGGGTGGTCCTACCAAAAGCATACGCTTCTGCCGGCATAGCTCTCGGGGTCAGCAAATCATGCTAACCTGCCCACCACAATAAGATCCCTGGGAAGGACTGAACATTCAAATAAATGCCAAACAAATTATTATAATTTACCCTAACATTTATTGTCTTATTTTCTAGTCCCAATCTAATTATTCGTTGATGAATGATGAGCAACAACAATCAGAAGTCGTATTCAATAAACAGATAGCTGCAGTGGTTTCCAGCATTCCCTTGATTTATTGTTGTTGCCAGGTGTGCTTACCAGTTAATTAAATAAAAAAGAGAATTGTATTAATGGTCTACCCACTCAGTTATAAGTAGTAGTTCAGGGGCGTGGGGTTACAATATACCGCCTATCATGTACGCAACTTCGTTTCTCCAACCTCACAAACCACATAAAATAAAGAAGAATGTTGATTTTATTTCTTGATCACTTCCAATATATTTCCGTTCGTAGTGTCTCATCCTTCTTCATTGGTAGAACGATCTCTCCATCTGAACGATGACCACTTTTCTTTCATAGCCACTCTGCAGTGTGCTAAACCTCTTTATTTGTTCTGGGGTCAACTTACACTGTCACCGGGTCATATGTCCGGGGTCACATTACGTAGGTATGTAAGCAAAGTAATCAGGTAATTGGTAAAGTATCACCTGTCATGAAAGTGTGGCTTCACCTAATCAGTAGGCAAATAATATACCTGTACAAGCGGTATTATATCTCGTCAATGTTCATACGGACGTGAATCTCAGCACTTGCAATCATGTTGTTAACTGTTGGGCTTCGTGTTTCGAGCAATCTATTGTTGAGTTGAGAGGCAGGTGGCTTTTAACACTCGTGTGCGTGCGTTGGGATACTGCTGTCAATGTCCAGTTGGATGAAATGCACGGTGATAATTAGAAATAGTTTTTGCGTTATAAGGATGCTAAATCGGTGAACATGTGTATTTTTTAAAACTTTAATTCTACAAAAAATGAGGTGTTGCCATTCCTATTGTATTATAGCTCTTTAAGTAGTTACAATCGAATTGAGTGCATAATTTTTCTATAAGGAGTGCAAAAAACTAATCTCATTTGTCACGATCTTGCTCATTTTTCCCCTTTTTCGTCTTTGGCTACCGGTTTACCTATATTATATTATATTTTGGATCGGTATTACTTTTAGCTATTATATGAAGGTATATATTTTAAATATGTTCATATTGTACTTGTATTGTTGTTACTTAAAATAACAACAATACTGGTGTAATGTTACTTATGTTTTCCCCTTCCTCACTTCTTCCTCTCACGGAACCGTACATTGGTGCTACTATTCATGTTTTCAATGTTGTAAAGCATTCGTGAGATAATCCTTAACAACATTAATTAATTTCGTAAGGTTTTAAAATTAAAACTCCTCTTTAGAGATAAACACAATCATTTCCTATAAACCGTACACTTCCTAATTGGAAACCGCCGATGGGACCTACTTAAAAATATTTTACAAATTACACACCCAATAATATTAAACTATGATTTTATTCGTAGGCAATAATAATATATACTAGTCCCAACGTAATTAGTTTCAAACCGAGGTATGATCCTTATCTACTGCCCATTTTATGCACGCTGTTCCAACGGAAATCAACACATCCAACCGAAGGTAGTAAATTATCCCTAATGCACCGTTTTAAGTAGATGGTAGGAACTAAAGAAGTAGAAAATTAAGTTGGCACCATTGACGTTGGGGCAAGTTTTAAAAAGCAATGCCGATTAGTTGTGGCGGTGCCCGCTGCACCGCGCTAGTGTCAGAGGTCAGGGCTGCGCGCGGCACGTTTAGCCGCTACAACAGCGCTCCGCGTGACGTACGGCGGAACTAAAGGAAAGGTTAATTCTCGCTTTATCCGCTAAATGTCATGTCACCTGTTGATTGAATGATTCGCGGCCGCCGGTGTTTCGTCTAATCATGTGGTTTGATGGGGTGGAAGGGGGGGGGGATCACTCTAACGGCAAGATAATTATTTTTGGTAGGAATACCAGTTGATTCACAGCAGGTTTGTCTGATATGTTAGGGTGTTTGGATAGTTGGGAAGGAATGTCCGAGGGCTGTTAGTAGGACTTATCCGAGCATTCGCCTTTGAGACTGAGGAAAACCTCGGAAAAAACTTCAGTCAGGATTGCTGGCGGCGACCTCCCGAATTAGAGTCATGCAAGTTACCGCTGAGGGTGCAGGAATGTGTCTACGTTCTATGAAAAATATTGTAAATAATAAACTAAAAATTTTGGTGTGGTATTTTAGGATAAATTACTGTAAACCCTGACTATAGGAATTGAACCCCTTCAGTCAGTATTGTTGCTGGTGGGTGTTGAACCGGTGACCTCCAGGATTAGAGTATCGCGTGTTACTGCTGAGCCGCCTCTATCGATATAAAGTCAATGATGGGTGTATCCAAATTGTTAAGCGAGTGAATTCATCTTCATTATTTAATGGAAGAAGGGAGTTTTAATATTTAAAGCAGATGAAATGAAATGAACGTTTTTTTGGGTGGGTTAGCAGACATCCTGGTTGAGGGTAGTGTCTTTCAGTGAAATACTGGTCGCGGCTTCAGATTTATTGTAGCAGAGGATAAGAAAGAATCCCTTCAGATCCATTAGGGATAATACCTGGAACAGTGGACGAGTCTATAAAGGCTTGTGAACTCTAGCGGAGGACTGTATTTACGAATTTGTGAAAGAACGCCAGCAATCTGTTTATTTTATACGAATAAGCGCACATGAAAGGGGCAGTAGATAAGGGTCTGAAGTCGATATGCGAATACTTACGTTGGGGCTAGTATACTCGTCTATTTTGTATGAGAATTAAGGATTCTTACTTCGGAGGCTTTCACGGCCGGAGTCAACTGACTATCGTGGTTTTCCGGGTACAACCGGGTCAAAAGGTGGAACCAATCCAACGTTTCGCCACTCAACACTCCACGAAAGTCCCTGAAGAAGCCTATTGTAATATGGACGAAACGTTGGATTGGTTCCACCTTTTGACACGGCTATACCCGGAAAACCACGATAGTATAGGGATTCTTACGTTTAACATTCTCTATACTTGTTTCTCAAAATCATCATATTTGCTAAATAATGCTTCGCCTTTTGGATATTTTGCTAAAAAGTCAAAATTAATAACATTTTCTCTCATCTTCTGTTGGCTGTTTATGATTTATAATTTCAATGGTAACATTGGGTTAACTTAAATATTCTCAGTATTCACACTTGACTAAGATCTAGTCACAAAAATATGAAATGTTTAAAAATATTTTCTCATCTTGTGATGGCTGTCGTTGATAAGTGGTAACGTTGGGTTAACCTGACTATAGACATGTACCTATTATTGCTATTAGAAGAGTGACCAAGTGATTGCAGACTGTGTTATGCATGAAGTGGTAGATATAGATACTCATCTCAATCTCAGGCACGCGGTATTGAAGTATTGAGTGTTTATTGGTGCGCTTGTTAACAGCTCTCGGTTACAATACCTCGTGATCCGCATTATGCAACGTTGCACCGACCAATATCGATCATTGAATATCGCTTATCTTCGACTCAAGAGTCTGACCGCAACAAGTGGTATCACATCAACACGGCGCGGTACAAGTGAAGCAACGCAATGTGACTTTGTTCACACACACCTCAAATAACAATCGATTTATAATTATTTATAAAAGATTTAACACCTACAATTATTAGTATGTTAAAGAATGTAAAATTTTAATACAAATATTAAATATATCATATTTCTGTGGCTGTGTGGCAGTTTGCTAAAGTGGTATAAGTGACATTTTTACAATAATAATAATAATTATTATTATTATTATTATTTCAGCTCAAACATGAATTAGAAAAAGATCAAGACATAAGATCAAATATAAGATATAAGAACAGCTTTCAGGGTTAGATAATAAATTAAGAACACAGATTTTTTTTATTAACATTAAAAAACGATTATTTTGCACCCTTCTAATATTGACTGTAGTCTTTCCTCTTAAGATTATGCCTAAATGGAATACCGTGCCAAATTTCTAACCATCCAAACCGATTACACGATTTATCAAACTCACATTCTACCACGCTTCATATTTTAATTAAATCACTCTTCATGCAACCATCTTTCAAAAATCGAATCACAAGTCACTACAAACGAACGAACCGGAAATCAAGACGATCTCATTTATTTGCGATCCTAATTATTAATGATCCTTCTGTCAGTGTTGCGTTGAAAGGCGTCTAACGATTAGTTCTAGTCAGGTAGGTCACACCGAACCGTGCAGAGTTATTTGTAGAGCTGTCAATGTGAGAGATGTGTTTTGAGTCTTGTCTGTGGTTGGCCCGGTAGTATCAATATCACTAACTGATGTGATCGACGGGAGGACGTGTTTGTTCGAGATGTATGGTCTCTAAGCAACGGTTTCGCCTGACCTGATTGCAGGAGGAATTTATGTACTGTATGAAAACTGACACACTGGGTTTCATACTTGTTTGAATTTCGGATTTGTTGGATATATTAGTAGGGAATCTACATCGAAAAATGAAAATGATCAACTAACAAAAAAAGTGACACCCACTGGGTTTTATTCTGGTTTGAATTTTGGTTGACAATTGAAAATGATCGATTTTCGAATAAAACGGACACCCACTGAGTTTTATACTGGTTTGAATTTTGAATTTTTTGGTTACTAGTAGGGAATCCACATTGAAAAATAAAAATGATCGGTTATCGAAAAGATTACTGTGATTTCGATCGATATTATGGAACGTTAATATATTTACAAATATGAAACAATCTTTTACAGATTCCGTGATATTACCTCGCCTAACCTAGGGCATAATGATGACACTGCATCGTGTCATCGCAGATTCTCGAGAAGGAGGGCCTCTGATGATGGAGGAAAAGACTTCTCCGAAACGTCGGGCAGGGTTGGGTAAGTCAGACAAGACGTTACTTGTGAACTTCTGGAGTAGAAAACCCCCACTGAACGAAACATTCATATATATGTGTACAACATCAGAGTCTATTATTAATTACTAAAAAATACACTTTTAATTAGAAACACTAGCTCAAATATTGTATGTTCCTCTTTAAAACATACTCTTGCTATCATGTTAATATGTTATTATATTTAGAAGTGTTACTTTTAGTAATCTAAGTTTTCTCCCTAATAACGAAACGTGTTACAAACACACAATGCAAATGTTTTCAAAGCAACGTGTTACAACTAGATGTTCGTGTAGATTGCGAGATACGAACCGACAACCTCCTAAATAAGAACCTCACGCTCTCCATTCAACGCTATCAATAACAGTCGCCCATCATTACCTATGTATAGTGTTTCACAGTGATGCCATATCTCCATATAAGGCCCTGTGACTTCCACTCCTTAGTCTGTATAACTCAGGCGTTAACAGCTTTAAACAAAGATCTACACGGCTTGACCCGTGCGTGACACCGGCAACTGTGTAAGCACACAACTTTAATTAACACACCTTACATAGTATAGCTGCGATACACACACACAGATAAAGATCATCAAGATTTTACTCAAACCTAGATCGTCTTTCATACATGATTTGGAGTGGACGTGTCCACCCATATAAGTTCTAGGTATCAATAAATCATTGTTTTGCAAGTTGTTGGCCAGGCACTGAGATAATATCTTAGAGTTGAATCTCCTTTTGAATCGGACAGACGTCTCGACGTGAAGAAGTGGTAATTAATAGTATTGTACTTGTTAGTTGCGCTTTCTAAGTCGGTAAAGACGACTGGGCTGGGTTGACTCACGATCGATGGTATGGAGGCGAAGACGTGGAGGTGTGGTGACTGGGGTTCATTTATTTATTTATTTATTTTATGTCCATCGTATTTATGTTATAAAACTGATTCACAAAAGACAATTATCAAAACCATTTTTTATTGATTATTAATTAATTTAATTTTTATTAAATAATTATTCGATTTTATATTTATTATTTTATTATTTTTTTTGTTAGTAACATTGTTCTCCGCAAGCAGAGGGTGATCGCTTTTTTGTATCAGGGCACGCTTTGGCGAGCCTCATCACCCGTCTTAATTTAATGTAAAAAAGGATTATTCCTATATCCATCTTTCACCGTCTTCAGCATTTTGATATTAGGTTCATAACCACAATTTACAATGAAACAGTGGTAAAAACTGTGTATTAAGTAACACATTGTTACACAACAACAAACCAAATTATTGTAGAAAAGAGATAATGAACAGTAAGAATGGGTTGAGAAAATGTATTTAAATTGATATATAAATCTAAAATTATGTAACGAAGAAGAAAACATGAAATATACTCTTCTTGTGGTTTATAATGAGACACATAATCATTTTCATTATCTATAATAGGTGGATATATGTCTTTTAAAAAATTCTCATATTTCGTGACAATTCTGTTTTATTGAAAGTTCAAAATGTAAACACATAATATTTTGATCACCGTTATGGACGTTGTGACGTCACGTGAATACTCCCTGAGCACTTGCTTTAAGAACGCGGTGACAAATGAAAGTCGGTCGTGACAAATTACACAAAATGACTGTCATTTACCAACCTGAATTTCTTTAAAGTCTTATCTGGTTTTGAATCGCGTACACCGTATTTGAACTGGTGGATGAAATCGTGGTTGAATGAAAATAATTATTGTGACTGTAGCCACTTATTACGGTGGCGCAACTCTTTTCGTACTAAATTATGTGTGCATATAATTATGCAATTCACAATCTTTGTATACAAATATATATGTCGATTTATTTTTATTTTTTTACACACAATGCCACTTCCTTTCATTCATAATAACACAATAATTTTAAAAGAAAATAACGTACTAAGTTTTGAGTGCAAAGTTTAACTGAACTTAAGTGTGTTCCTAAGAATAACCATCGTTAATCACCTAACTGTTCTGAGAATTATTATATTTGATTAACATTACTGCAATAATTGTTTTGTTCATCAGTACAAAATTGCTACAAACATCCAATCTTTGTGCCGATAGACGAAACACATTCCTGTAATTTACAAACTATCACATACAATTGTTTATTTAGTTTCAATATCAAAAGTTTTATTTTTGCATTCGGAACTTAGGTCACAGTAAGTTTTGATAAAGTGAGTGACATTATGAGCATTTTACACCCAAACACTTAGCAATTAAAGCAAACAATTTTGATGTGACAAAGCACATGAATAATTAAGAAATTAGATCGATCCATACATCCAACTTATTGGTAGCGGCTCTGCATTTGTATGTTGTATTATTTTTGAGTACTTCCTGAAGGATTCTTGCTACGTCCACGTTTGTTTTATCAAAGGAAAAGTCGATCCCTATAATATGAAACAACACTATCGGACAATTTTGTCTAATATTGCGGTTTTTAGGAGTTCTTCAAGGGTTCGTGCACGTTCACGTTTGTTTAATCGAATGGAAAGTCGACCTATGCGTATATATCGATAGTACGATGTCGACTGTGTCTTGTGTGGGAAGTGTGAGACATAGCAGAGCACCTGTTGCAGCAATAGGACGGAGTCTGCGCACTCGATCGTGACGCAACGCGGATGCAAATAAATCATGCGTAGAGTTGCGCTGAGCCGCGTGATGGTGCCACGCTAAGGTGTCGCGGTGATAGCTGTGCGTAACATGCAATCGACAATGTGTTTGGCCCAGTGAAACTTTTATTTTTATAAAAACAACTCAATATTAGCGTCAATTATTGTTTATAGATTTACAAAAGTATTTGAAATCTTAATTTTATATATATATATATTAATGTTTCCTCATGGCTTTTGTTTTGCGTGAACTTACCTTACTCATCAAATATATATGAAAATGAAGTTTTTAAATTAGTTAGGATAGAAATAGACTAAAAGTTTAATTTTTATGAAAAACTGACAAAACGTTACGGGTTTTAGTTAAAAATAGCAATATAGATAAATAAAAAGGAAAATGAAAGATGGTACACGACGCAAAACTTAACAAAAGTTCAACAAATTATTTCTAAACACAGTTTGTTCAAAATCAGAAATTATATAGATTTATTAAACTGTACAGGGCACTTACTATGTGGATTGTTTTAGGAATGGTTGTTGGTGCTGAGAGAGTAATTTGTCTTGGTAATCGAAATCTCGAAGTATGACATGTACAAATCGAATCTATACATTTCAGTAAGTTTGTATATTACGACGAGGAGCGTCGTTGAAAGGTTATAATTTGACTAGTGTGTGAGAGGGTTGCAACGACCTGGCCTGGACCTTTAGAAGACCCTAAGACCATAACGTTATCACTAACAGCCAATGACGAGGTCGGATCTACTATTAATCAAGCCACAAAAGATACAACATTTGGCGCGCTTGTTCCAGCGTTGAACTCTCTTTCGCCGCGTCGTTCCTCCCGCGGCGTCTCGCCTCGGAGCCCCAGCCCAAAGTCACGACGGCGCATGCGCCGTGCGGCCTATACGAACAATGTTTACATTGTCATACCTAATGAAATAACACGGGCACACGAACTAACCGCAGTAATCACTTCGATCAGATAGACTTGCATAATTTATGGGGCGAATTTCAAATGGAGGGAAATTACCCAACTATCTCATTGATCCTAATACGCATGCGTGAGTTTCGTGTTCTAGATTTGTGTTGGGACTTACTCACGATGTTGTGGTCGAGTTTTGATTGGATTGCGTTTACACATGGGTATAGATACGTTATGTGTAGATGCTAATACAAAACGCTAACTGAAACTATGGTATTTCTGTTCCTTTTTTATTTGATTTTACGTAGTATTTGTACTTCGTTTATGATAAAAGGAATTTAGTTGACACAAATTTAAAGAAAAATGTAAACCTTATTCTCAAGTTTTTAAAGTTGGAAAAAATAAAAATAGATGCTACATAATGTTATAAAATTACAAATGAAAATATTATTTACTCGTGTTATTTACTCTCGTCGTAGTCTTTGGGCCTGACTCTGGAAGTACAGACATGTATGCAAGTACCGACTCTACTGTGAGGGTCATAACTTAGGCTTGTTGGTTAAGGAACTAGGTGGTGTTGTTCTAGTATGTGGTCTGTTTAAGCAGACAGAATGAGGGTTGGTTGGGGGGGGGGGGGGGGGGGGGGTAGAGGGGGGGGAGTTTATGTGCGTTTTGGCCGTTTAGCCAGAGAGCACCGGTATTGGTCGCCCATAGAGGCTATGGGGCGGTCAAAATGGTCGCTCGGGAGAACGGCAATCGTGGATAGCTTCTTTATGTACCTGTGTTTAGACTGGGATGTCTTATGGTAGAACTTCGCCGCAGCGGCGTGGAGGTAGGCGGTCACTTTTTGTGCACCTGTTGCCTGATGGAGTTCCAGTACTGGCGTGCACCGGGGTAGCCCGGTTACAAGTCTTAACACCCGGTTCTGTAGGATTTGAAGGCGACTGAGAGGGGTTTTACGTGCCCCAGCCCATATCGGTGCTGCGTATGTGTAGGTAGGTTTTATGACGGCGTTGTAAATGCGGAGTTTTGTCACTGGCGCCATCCCGGCTGAGCGGAGCAGTGGTAGCAGGCGATAGTATTTACTGCTGGCTTTCGTCGCGACTTCCTGCAGGTGTGGCGTCCAAGTCAGCCTCCTGTCTAGGAGGACGCCCA
This sequence comes from Isoperla grammatica, assembly GCA_945910005.1. Lineage (NCBI taxonomy): Eukaryota > Metazoa > Arthropoda > Insecta > Plecoptera > Perlodidae > Isoperla > Isoperla grammatica. The sequence continues at coordinate 7,623,619 of OX246748.1, forward strand.
GGCTGCGGCTAGTTGGGGTCCACTTGACCGGTACCATGTTAACCAATAGAGGTGGTTCATCGACGCCTCTTAACCGGAACGGCGTGGCATGCCTAGGTCGTCTTAGGCGCGTGAAGATGGTGGCCGTTGTCTTATCCGCGTTGAGAGAGATCCTCCATGTTGCATACCATGGGAGAACCCTAGCCATGTATGTTTTCAGTTTGCGCAGGGCTAGTGCTGGATGTGATGCGCGCGACATGGCTGTGAAGTCGTCGGCAAAGAGTGAGGCTAATGTATCTTCAGTTGGTAGTGGATGAGGTATATCGTGGGTGAAGATCCCGAAGAGAGCCGGGCCCAGGACCGACCCCTGCGGCACGCCAGCGAGTATGGGTCTACTGGAGGATGTTGCGCCACTTGCAGAGACGCTGAAGGTTCTATCCCGAAGATAAGATGTCATCAAGCCTATGATGTAGGCAGGTAGTCCTAGTCTGTACATCTTGAGGATGAGTCCGGAGTGCCACACTCTATCAAACGCTTTAGCCACGTCCAGGAAGACGGCTGTGGTGGCCTGGAATCGGTTGAACCCGGTGGTGATGAACTCGGTGACTCTGGTCAGTGCGTGGACTGTGGAGTGTTGAGGCCGGAAGCCGTACTGGAATTCTGGGAGGACGTTGGCTGCGTCCATGGCACGGGTGAGTCTAGCCTGTATGACTCTTTCGAATAGCTTCGCCAGCGTGCTGAGTAGGCTGATCGGCCGATAGCTGCACGGCTCTGTGGGCGGTTTACCCGGCTTTAAGATCGCGATCACCTTAGCATGTTTCCAGGATGCTGGGAAATGCTGTTGTTTCATAGCCGCATTGAAGATGGCTACCAGGAGATCGACCGCCTGGCGGGGAAGTTCTGCGATGGCCTGCATCCCGATGGTGTCGAACCCTGGGGCCTTTGCCTTGGGTAGTTTACTCACTATGTTTGCCAGTTCCTGAATGGTGCATTCGTCTGATGTTGAGAATTGGACCAGGGTGTTATGGTTTGCTTTGCACAGGGTGAATTCCTGTTCGATGTTTGCCGATTCTGGCGTTGCCGGGTTGGGTATGAACTGGCTCTGTAGGGAATCTGCCAAGGCTTCAGCACGTGCCGTGGGCGAGTGTACTAAGCCCTGCGGAGTCTTCAGGGGAGACTCTAACCGTGGTTTGGCTTGTAGGCTGCGAGCAATTCTCCACAACTTGTTGGTGTCTTTGGGGTCATTGAGCGTTTCCATGGTTTCCTCCCAGAGGGATTGGCGGTACTCTGCGATTTCATCGGCAAGCTTGTGGCACATTCTGTTGTATATGGTATGGAGGTCTTGCGTCCTATGCCTCTGCCATAGGCGACGAGCCGCGTTCTTTAGGGCTACTGACCGAGCCAGGCCAGGCGGGAGGGTGTGTTATTTACTCTACTCAATACATGGGCAATGGTAACTATACGTTGTTGGTACTCGGTTTGTCGTGATAGAGGCAACTGCTAAGATACATCCAATTTATTTGATTTTTGGAAAGTTCATTTTTCAGTTAACGATGTTGCCGTTTCATTTTGATTGTCTTAAGAACGATTCCGATCAGACGTTGTTAATGAGAGTCGCGTGGTGTCAGTAGAGAGAGAGAGAGACGTGAACAATTATTTCATTTTTGAGGAATTTCGTTTTTGGAAATAATTCTGTATCGACCAGTAGAACCATACTTTTTAAAACTATGTTCTATTCTTTTTTTGGAAGTAAGTCAAACGGCTATTGTTGGGTTTTATAGAAATGAATTAAATCATATCGCCTTATGACTATAAAAAAAAACACGCAGAGGCCACATTCACTTAGCAGAAATAATAGACACTTCAATCGTTCTTAGTTTGGTCTGTGTTGTTCGTTACTTTCTTATATATAAAACAATGGATAAAGAGAACTGATCATTACCACGAACAAGGACCCTACTGGATATACAAGACACAATGAGATGTAAACTCAATAACAAGACACACCTATCAGCAAATGGAGCTGAACTTACACGATGAATGCGTACAGATATTTTACACTTAGTCTCAATCCCTTGAGGCGTCACACTGCTGCCAACCCCCCGTACAGTTTCGGCGCAACATAACAAACAATAATCATTTTACAACGAAAACTTTCCTCGTGGTGAAATCAATAGCTGTTCTTTGATCACAGCAGGAAGCTATCTAAGAACTTTGAACATTGGACGGAGGAAATAATGATGTATTTCTGTCGGTCAGGCATGAAACGAATACGGTCAGTTTTTATCGAAATAACACTTAGTTACACTGAAACCATGATTCGTGATCAAAATTTTAATGTAAATCTATATCACAGTCTATATAGTGCTTGTAAATCCACATGCTGTGTTTTCACTTTTTGGTTATAGTATCGTTCTTAAAATGTTAATTAGAAACAAAAATAAGGAAATCAACTGTCAAAACACAAACAAAATATATGTGTTCATGACTTAGAAAGGATTGATTGATTGATTGATTGATTGATTGATTGATTGATTGATTGAAGAAAGGAGAAGGTAGTAATGTAAACGGGATGTCAAGTATTCTTAACGGATCATTATAATATGTGTCAAGGTACCGTATGGAAAAAACACATGTTACCGAAAAAATCCACTTTAAAAATGACAGAGGATATGGAATTGAAATAGAAAATAAAAATGGAAAAATAAGTAATATTTGCAATGAATATTATAATCTGTAGCACCTGGTTCCAATGTAATTTATCCCCATTATTACTTTTGTCAACGGGGTGTCTTGCTTATTGCTTATAAACCGTAGCTCTAGAACTAATGAAAATATTATTTTTAAATTATACTGTAGGCCTAAACGTAAAATTGATAGCAGAACAAGCCTATCAAGTAGTTTGACCACTTCCAACGTCAACTAGAAAGATACGTCTGAATTGTAACATGTTTGTACAAGACAGAGCATGTTTTTATTTTTATATTTTAGTGACTATATTCTGATTTCATATTTGTCCCAAATTTAATTAATTGTAGATTTTGAGGTGTTAAAGAAACAGGTGTAGATTTAATACACAATAAACAATGTAACTAACCCTTGACTGAATCCTAGAGGCCTCCACTGTATATTATTATTATTATTATTATTATTATCATTGTATTTATTTGATTTCAAAATGCACAAATCCAAAAATTGCATCTTACAGATGAAACATTACATAACCTTCCATTACAACACCGAAACAATTCCTGTATAGTAACTAATTCTTTGCACAAAGCATTGTTCATAATATTATTACACAATTTAAACATTTTACAGCGCATTTTATGACCAAACTGGATCATGAATGGTTGGCTATCTTAGCAGCCGTGACCGCTCCACCCTATCTGTTACCTGTAGGGCATAAGGCTGCCTGTCTGTCTACCTGTCATGCATTAACCAGACCTTGTTCTCCTTCATGGCACCTATAACCCCGTGACGTCATAGTTACCAGACTGTTTCCTGATTGGCTAACAAGTGATAATCGTGCGCATGCCCTATGGCCGGGGAACTAACTGCAGCAAGCGTTGTATTGTATAACAATGCAGGAATTAATTCATAAATGTTTCGCTTTTAAACGAGCCGCCCTAGCTAGCTTGGAGGGACCCTCCCAATATACATCTGTGCAAAAAATATAGAAGCGTGATAAATAACGACTGTGAGGTTTTGTAATGACTAGAACTAGATGCTTAAAACAAAAATTCGATAATAATGTAATTTTTTTTAAATGAAGAGAGTTGATTTATCCGGTAAATAAATATTAATGCTATGTGTGATTGTCCAGTTTGGTGAAAACTGGTACAAGATTGGGTAGGTGGGAGTAGTCGTACTGCTGCCACCAGAGTACATCACTGTAATGCGGTGCAGCCAAGTGTAAGCTAGTGCAATCTGGTGCTTGATTCAGCCTGGTGCACGCTGGAGCAGGGTGGTGCAACCTTTTACTGGCTGGTGCAGGCTGGTGTGGGCTGGTGTGGGTGGATTCCGTCGTGCTGTTGCTCCTGGGGAGTGTTGTGAGAGTGCAACCTAGTGCAGGCTGGTGTAGTCGTGTTTCTTTTATCGGGGTATGATAGAGTAGCATGGTGTAGCCTGGTGAAACTTAGTGCAGGCTGGTGTAGTCGTGTTTCTTTTACCGGGGTATGATAGAGTAGCATGGTGCACTTAGTGCAGGCTGGTGTAGTCGTGCTCCTGCCACGGGATGTGATAGAGTAGCACGGTGCAGCCTGGTGTAACTTAGTGCAGGCTGGTGTAGTCGTGCTCCTGCCACGGGATGTGATAGAGTAGCACGGTGCAGCCTGGTGTAACTTAGTGCAGGCTGGTGTAGTCGTGCTCCTGCCACGGGGTGTGATAGAGTAGCACGGTGCAGCCTGGTGTAACTTAGTGCAGGCTGGTGTAGTCGTGCTCCTGCCACGGGGTATGATAGAGTAGCATGGTGTAGCTTGGTGGAACTTAGTGCAGGCTGGTGTAGTCGTGCTCCTGCCACGGGGTGTGATAAAGTAGCATGGTGCAGCCTGGTGTAACTTAGTGTAGACTGGTGTAGTCGTGCTCCTGCCAAGGGGTGTGGCGGCTGCTGACAAATGGTCACGAGCCTCACGTCAGGAGTCCGACTCAGATCTCCTCCATCAGAACATGTAATCACACCACCAGTTTCTATCTAGAGCGGGAAAGGAATGTCGAGGAATGTTGGCGATTCGGGACACGAAGATGCACTCATAAAACACCGAAACTACATGTAATGTAAGCACATGTATAAAAACCTGCGTGACATACCACAGATTTTGAGATCATTCTGAAAGTTCAGGAGCTATCTGTGTGACATTCGAAAATTACGTAATGTCACACAAAGTACAAATTTGTAAAAGAACCTGTGTATATTCACTTAACTTAATACCTTCTAATTAAGCGGCGTGACGTACCACACATTTGGAGATAATTACGTAAGTTTTAGGGAATGTCTGTCTGTCATTCGAAAATGCGTAATGTCACACAACTATCGATTTGTAAGAGAACCTGAGTATATTCACTTAACTTGATTCCTTTTGATTATTCTCACTATCATCTTTTTTCAGCATATGTAAACATACTTGCGTGACATTTAAAGAATTTGAAATAATTACGTAAGTTTCAGGGGCTGTCTGTGTGTCATTCGAAAATTACGTAATGTTACACAAAGTATCGAATTGCAAGAGAACCTGAGTATATTTAATCAACTTGATTCCTTCCAATTAATTTCAAATACATGTACTGTAAGCACAGGTAAACAAATCTACGCGACATACCACAGATTTTAAGATAATTACGTAAGTTTCAGGGGCTGTCTGTCTGTGTGTCATTCGAAAAGTACGTAATGACACACAAAGTATCGATTTGTAAGAGAACCTGAGTATATTCACTTAACTTGATTCCTTCTAATTAATTTTAATTTCATCTTTTTTCAGAGTATACAAAAATATCTGCGTGATATACCACACATTTTTTGAGAATTCCACCGCACACTACTATACGTCACTAAAAATGTCGAGATGTGCTGTGCCGAAGTCTATGCCATTTTGTGTTCGACAATAGCTTTGTCTACTAGTAAGAAGTACATTTTGGACTAAATTGTCTGGCAATTATAACTGAAAACGGATTTAATTTTGTTTCCACAAAATTTAATTTGAAATTTTTGTTTAATTTTCAAAATTAAATTGCGTCTTACTGCATCGCGGCTCTCCCAACATAGAAGCGAAAAGTTAATGTGTTATTACTATGAGGTATTATTTCCCGCACGGAGGTACGAACCTGGGTCAATTACTCAAAAACTGTGGGGTGTCACGCAGATTGGAAAACATGTGTGTATAACTTTTATATTGCAGATTAATAATATTACTATAGGTGGCTTGAAACATATCAGTGTTTTGTTAAAAAATGATGCGCGATTGGTTAATGAGTGAATATTATTTCCTTAACGAAGGTACGGACCTGGGTCAATTACTCAAAAACAGTGGAGTGTCACGCAGATTGAAAAACAAGTGTGTATAGGTTATTTTTTGCAGATTAATAATTGACTGTAGGTGGCGCGAAACATATGAGGGTTTAGTTTTCAAAAATGTTGCATTATTTCCCGCGCGGAGGTACGAACCGGGGTCAATTACTCAAAAACTGTGGGGTGTCACGCAGATTGGGAAACATTTGTGAATAGGTGATTAACTGCAGATTATTAATTTACTATAGGTGGCGCGAAACATATCAGGATTTATTTAAAAAATGTTGTGTATTTTTTTGTTGATGGGGTACTATTTCCCGCACGGAGGTACGAACCGGCGTCAATTACTCAAAAACTGTGAGGTAACACACAGTTTGGAAATCAAGTGTTCTTAGAGTATATATTGCAGATTAATAATTTACCATAGGTGGCGCGAAACATTTCAGGGTTTAGTTAAAAAATAATGCGCATTTGGTTAATGGATTAGCAGGTTTACATTTTGCGTGGTTATAGTATTAGCGGTAAAATATCTTTTGTTATCTGTTGTCAGATAGTGATAGCTGATTTGAATCTCAATACAGAATCCAACATTTATATGAAGCGAATCGTCTTCTTAGGTAATCGTAAGTGAAATTTGCATATAAATTAATGCTTATAGTCACTTAGTGTATAATATGAATGTCACTGAAGCCACGAAGTTGTCCAAACCTTCCGCGATCAGGTTTTTAGACGTTATTAAGCTCATTTATGCTAATCCCATAATGAAAATTCCTAACTGGTTACGCCTGTCGTATAAGATGTCCAACAACTTCTCGCGAAACGTTAAATGTACGTGTTAAAATCTGAAAGAATGGCATCCGGGGTCTATCTACAATGTTGCGGTTCTACCGAAAAGCTCAAATTATGGCTTTACGTGCAGTTTTAAAATAAAATCGTCTTGTCTGCGTTCAACTTAAATTAATAGAACTGTAATCTATTCTTAAAACATTTAGTACTCTAAACTAATTATTGGGTTAATATGAAGTATAAAAAGTAAAATAAAATAAATTCACATTTAGAGTCGACCCACTCAGTAACAAGACTGTTTTTCAGTGGGTGACTTTCATTTAAAGCGACTAAAGCAAACTTTATTTATAGGGTGTCAAACACAATTTTGTTTTATTATGACTTTATCAGCACATGTTTTTTTTTACGTTCTTATATTTTCGTTAAATATAATTCATACATTTTCAGATTTGTACCAAAAATGAATGACTCACTTGCATTAGTAAACTCTGACAGCTTTGTTCACATCTACATTCAACCCCAATGTGAATTATCAGATATCTCAATCTATTGATAAAAGCCTTGGTCCAAGTAGCAGCTATTGTATAAAACTTCTGTTTGATGGGCAATTTGATTGACAGTCAATTTGATTGATAAGACTTAGCTAATGTTGAATGAAAGTAAAGTATGTCGGACAAATCAATATTTTATTCTTTCCGATTACTTGTCAGTGTTGTTCGTAAAACTGCACCATCTACTAAAAAACTTACTTTTTTGGTCTTCCTACGATAAGATTTAGGTGCGAAATAGCCTACATATAAATCATATTTAAAACATTAAGTTAAATAGTAAAATACTTTCATTTTTTTTGGTATTTCGTTAAACAGACGCAATTTTAGGCACCACTAATAACCGTAGAAATATTTCTTGGTATTGTGACATTAAAAATTTATACATATATATATAAAGTTAATTTCGTCACAATCACGTTTGAAAATTGGGTGTCTTCTGATGACGTATTTTTGTTAAAATATCGCGTTTTAACATTTTAGAAGTGGTTTCCTTATGTGTTGCGCTGAAATAAAAAGGATAGAAATAATAACCAAAATTGTTTTGATAATTTTGTTTGTATCTATTTGTATTTACTTGCTTACAATAATAATTTCAAGTAAGGTACAAGACGACATCCTTTACAATTATAACTTCAATAATAATATACATTTAAAGCAATAGAGATTAATATTCTACAGCTCCGAACATGGATATTTACTCAGTATTGACCCCATTACTAAAAGCATCCAACATATTGGGCTTAAATCAATTTTCTCTTAGAGGTCCCGTTATTTATTTATTTATTTATCGTATGGAAGCAACAGCTAAGATTCAACAAAGTACAATATACATATAAAGTTATCATAAATATAAATCATAAACATAAATCTAAGCCGGCCAACCAGGCCAGCGCGTCAGGTGTCGCTCTGTGGATCTCAGACCAATCCCCCTGGAAAGAGCGCAGGCGGCAATCCCTCACAATGTGGTTGATGGTCTGGCGAGGTTCGCCACAGTCACAGGCGCTGGATGGGATCGCGCCCCATTTGAACAGGGAGTCTGCGCACCGGCCATGATTGGTTCTGATGCGGTTTAGTCTGGTCCACAGGTGTCTAGGAAGATCAAAGCCTGGAACGGGAGTCGTTGGGTCTACAATTGGCGAGTTTGGTGCAAATTCCGACCACATTCTTTTCCACTCCATAGCACTGTCAAAGTTAGATTCTTGAAGTTTGGCAGCTTGTCTCAAAGATGGATTCCGCGACTTCAAGCGACCGCGGTACATTATGGCAGCATCTTCATGAATAGGCAAATTGTGTTTTTTGCATATTTTGTCGTATTCTCTGAGCAGCGCTTTTGAGCGCCTTAATGATGGTGGGGTGATATTGCTCAGGACAGGTAGCCATTGGGTCGGCGTTGATCTGAGTGTTCCGGAAATCGTCCGCATTGTAATATTGAGCTGGGTATCTATAATCCGAGTATGCGTGCTTTCCAGCCAGACCGGTGCACAGTACTCTGCTGACGAGTACACCAGGCCAAGGGCAGCAGTGCGCAATGTAGCAGGCGAGGCTCCCCATGTAGTCGAAGCAAGTTTGTGAAGTAGGTTATTTCTTGTTTTAAGCTTGGCTGCGCAGTTATGCAGATGCTGTTTAAACGTGAGAGATCTGTCCAGCGTTATTCCGAGATACTTTGGATGAAAGTTATGTTGCAGTACAGCACCATTGAAAACTACTTGAAGCGGGACGTGGGCTATTTTGTTGTTCAGATGAAACCATGCTGACTCCGTCTTACTGAGGCTGGGAGTGAGTCTCCAATTTTTGAAGTAAGCACTCAGGCCTTCAAGGTCTTGTGTAAGAACTTCTTCAGCAACGTGCATGTCCTTGTGCTGGAAGGTCAAGGCTAGGTCGTCTGCATACTGGAACTTTCTAGACTTTGTCTCCGGCATGTCGTGTATATAGAGGTTGAACATCAACGGGGCGAGAACGGATCCTTGTGGTAACCCGTTATTGAGTTGTCTCTGCTTACTTTTAGCCTCGTCCATGAAGACTTCAAAGGTGCGATTACTCAGCATATTATTGATGAGTCTGCTTATTCTTTTGCAGGGCACAACTTTGAGGAGTTTGTAGATTAGGCCCGTGCGCCACACTGTATCGTACGCCGCAGTTAGGTCCACAAATACTGCAGCTGTTTTAAGCTTTTTCTCAAAACCAGCTTCAATGTGTGTTGTTAAGGACATGACTTGGTCTGTGCAGCTGCGTCCTTGGCGAAATCCGGCCTGCTCTACGGGGATGACTTCATTTACTGCATGCTCAATTCTGTTATAGATAAGCCGTTCCAGAACCTTGTAGCAACTGCTCAAGAGTGCAATTGGGCGATAGCTTTCCGCTATATCAGCTGGTTTGCCAGGCTTGAGAATTGCTAGGATCTTCGATTTCCTGAATTCCCTGGGGTAACTTCCAGATATCAAAATGTCGCTGTAAAACTTACAGAGCCACCTTTTGGTGTTCTTCCCACAGGCCTTCAGGAATTCGGGGTGGATTCCATCAGGGCCGGCTGCCTTCCCAGCTTTAGTTCTTGATATGGCTGCTTCTAGCTCAAGCATTGTAAAATCTTTGCTAAATTCTGATGAGTCAGGAGTGGTGGATCTTAAGTCTTTGAGTGATCTTCTTATCGTCCTCGTAAATTCCTTGTCGGCCTTAGCCTTGGAGGTTTCAACTATCCGGCGCGCTACCGCCTCTGGGTTGATTTTGGGCAGATGTGATGTAGTCACATTAGCGCCACCAAGTTTACGTAGGAGGCTCCAAGCTTTCCTACTTGAATGGGTGAAATCTAAGTTGTTGGTCGTGTTTTTCCATTTGTCTCGGCGTGCCGTGTCCAGCGAATATAAAAGGTCCTCAGCTATTTCTGGGTCTCCAGACTGCAGGAATTCTTGGTATAGCCTGTCGCTCTCTTCACTCCACCCCGGAATGTATTCCTTACGGTAACCACGCGGGATGTGTCTCTTGGCAGTTGAGATGACGGCTCCAACAAATCTCGAGTAGTTCTGGGCAGATGGAGGGATCCAGCGGACGTTAAAGTCTAACTCTTTGGAGAATGAACCCCAGGCAGCTTTGTTGAAATTCCATCTAGGCCGCTGGACAGAGTTTATCAGCGGGATTTTTATACCACTTTCTATCATAACGGGCCGGTGTTGGCTCCGGGGGAAGCTTTTGAGAACTCTTCTGGACACGTGCATATTATGTCGCTCGGTGTCACTGGTAGTTACAAAGCATAAATCAGGGTTGTAATCTCTCTGCCATCGTCCAGAGTGAAAGGTACCTTTATCTTTTGCGTCAAATATCAGAACCATGTGGTATATATCAGCCCAGTTGGATAATCTGATGCCATTCTCGTCATTTGACTGATACCTCCACGAAGTATGGTGGCTGTTGAAATCGCCGGCATAAACCGCCGGGTGCTGGTAGACAGGGAGCGTTACCGCTGGCCAAGGAACGTTAGGTGGTTTATAGATGTTTACAATCTTAATATCAGCTACTTGAACAGTCACCAAGAAGACGTTGTCATCGCCACTCGTTTCAATGAGAATTGCATTCTCTATTGTCGACTTGACGTATGTGGCAACGCCGTACGCATGGTGGTTGACAGCCCCCACGAGGGTGTAGCCGACTATCTTGCCGCGAGCCATTAGGCTAGCGTCGTCTGGGCAGTGGGTCTCTTGGAGAAGGACAACGTCAGTGTTGTTTTCTTGTAGTACTCTGTGTAGATGGTCGCATTTAGCTCTGCTAATGCCTTCGATGTTTAGTTGGCAGATACGGACCGAGGGTCCAATATCTCTTGTCAGGTGGCGCTGAGAAGTGCCGGTCGGGAAGTTGGTATCCTGAGATTCTTGCATTGTTGAGTTATAGCTGTTACTGGTTGCCGGGAGCTCGAGGAACTTAGTCGAGGAAGTGTTCGGCATCCAGTTGTGAATAGACTTTTAGCGTTACCCAGGGTGCAGCGCGAGGAGCTTGTCTATTCGTCGCACCCCAGAGGTCCCGTTGAAAAACGTCGATTAAAAAAATCATTAAGTAGCTTAATAAAAAGAGTCATAATAATATCATGTTTAGCATTTGTGTTAGTCAAACTGTTGGAATCCCAGCCCAAAAGAATACACACATCACAAACGGGCAACTCCTTTGTTCGATTCATTGAAGAATTTCGCTTTCAAATTCACGTATTATTCGCATTAATATACATTGGTAAATGCTTGTATGATGGTAACCGTATGATAAATCTCATCAAGTCAATGCAAATCGTAGACAACACTTTAAAATATATCGGAATTTTACTTCCGTATCGCCGGGCAAGGTATTTCGTTTACTCCCAACTCACTTTCATTATTGTACCGGTGATTATCAAAATTTGGTTTATTATAAAATTTAGTAGTAGCCAAATGAACAGTGCTTTCGAACTAGTAGCTGGGTCGTCTGTTCACATGCTGAGTAATACTATAGGTACATTACTAGTCCATACTTTCGTTGCCTTAGTTTTTCTCTGCGGTCAAAGATATTCACTGATCAACGAAGACCTTGATAAGAAAGTGAAGAAGACAAAACGCCCAGTTAAGTGGATTACGACTCGGCGTTCATCTTCAGGATTCTTCCGCCAGATGGCAGCACAGCACAACTTATTAACCGACCTTGTGTCGGAGTTAAACTCGCTGTACTCTTTGTACTTGTTACTACTTATCTTCTCGTATTTTATCAACTTCGTCTGTAATTTTGAGTTTTTTGTATTCTCGTCATCCGATCAGAATAGCATCGCAGACTTTGTGATACGTTTTGGCATTTCGTGTTTAAACGTGTTTCCGTTGATTCTTATCACTTCCATCTGCAGCAGTACTTGCGAACAGGTAACATTATTTGATAATGCTTTTACTCTACTTTCAGCACTATTATTAAGTATTTGTACTCTTAACTGTTACGATGAATTGTATAAATATATTTGTTTGCGGTTATTTTCACCTCAAAAGTAAACATAATTTTACTACTTTAACGCGCCATGCGATGGTAGAAACGTAAAAGTGAATATTCGACCTTAAATACAAAGATTATAAGGACATAGACTGATGATTATTGTTGCAATGTATTAAGCCTTAGCATATTGTGACAAAAAACATAGAGCCAGCATAGACAACTTCGTTAAAAGATAGAGCGCTTAAGTGGTATATAATCAAGCAGGTAAGTTAATGTTAAACATGTATAATTATAACTACCAACATATAAAAATGTATAGTAATAATATTAGAGCTGTTATGAAGGGAATAATTGGGTCATGTGTGAACAAGAAAACTCTCTTTATCTCTTACTAATTTATTTTTATCTCCTTTCTTTTTCTCCTTCGTGTTCGGGTAAGTTCTTCGTATTAAGTGCTCATAGTCATTTATTTCCCTTTTTTTCCTTACACTTGTATTCTGCTTGTATATATTTTTTTAAAGTGAGTTTTGATTTTAAGCACCAAATCACTTGGGGGGAACTTGCTAATTTTGTAAAAAGTAGCAATTAATTCGTAATGTTCACACGAATTCACGCATAGCTTTATCACAAAGCTATTTAAGGTTGATTATTGATTATTTGTTGTTTATCGACGCACTCGACAACCGTGTTCGTATAACGTCCGGGGGGTGTAGGAGTAAATGGACAAGAAGGAAGTGGAGAGTAATGAAAGGGAAAGGGGAGGATCTGAACTGTGCCCATCACCCAATACAGTTATCTGATTACTCAACATTTCGACGGAAATAAAATCCAAGTATCCAAGATACCTTTATTGTATTGTATTTTTGATTTAAAACACTTAGCGTGTATTAAGTGGCGGTAAATCTAAGAGCCGATCTCAATTTGTCTTTCAGCTTACTTGTCAGCTGTTGTCAGTGCATTAGAATTGTATCTTCGTGTTAAACAGTTTAAACATTTATCGCTCTAAGATATAATTTGTGCGTAAAATTGATATCAACTGTATTAAGAATATTGATTAGAATAATAATAATATAAATAAAAAATTATTCCAGTAATCAAACTTTTACAGAAATCATACATTCGTGATTAGGAATAATTCGAATAAAATAAGTTTCTTTTGTTTCCCTAAATATGAAACTATCTGCTTATATTTGACTTAATGTGCTCACTTTTGAAGATTGAAATTTTAGGCAATGCTATATTGTTCGAAAATTCCCTCGTGTCTAAATTAATTTGTACAAGACATGATATGTTATCGCTGTCTTTTTGAAAAAATGGGTCTTGTAGGTGACTGTAACAACAAATTGCAACATTTTAGATTCATGTGTAGTCTTTTAAAGAAAAGAAACAAAAATAACAAAACCGATAGGAATTTTATTTAATTTGGATCTAAATAGCAGAAAAAACTAAATAATACAAATTCATTTTAAGAGAGAATAACATTTTAAAGTTGGGAACATGGACATTTACTCCGCCTTAATTCCATTACTAAAAACATCTAATATATTTGGCTTTCTTCCATTTTCTCTTCGAGGCCCTGTTGGAAAAAGACGACTTAGGCAAACATCCACTGGCTTAATAAGATCTGTTATAATCATTTTAATCTTAACATGCATATGCATCAAGCTTTTAGATTTCAATGAGAACAACATACGAAAATTACATTCGGGCTATTTCCTGTCTCAATTTATAGACGGAATTCACCTTCATGTTCGCATCATTTTCTCAGTAATATACATAGGTAAATGCTGCATTGATGCAAATAAGACGATTAAACTCTTACGGTTTTTGCAAATTGTAGACACAACATTTAAATATATCCGAATCTTTCCACCGTATAATAAAGCACAGACTTTTGTTGACTGCCAAATGAATTTCGTATTGGGAACGATGATTTTCAAAATTGGGATTATAATAAAAAATGCTTACGATGTTATTGACACTTATCCAAATACTTTTGAGCTTATTGCGAGTGGGTTTGTTTACATGCTAGCTAACGCTATAGAAACATGTTTAGTCCACATGTTTGTTGCCGTGGTGTTTCTCTTCAGTCAAAGATATTCGCTTATCAACAAAGCGCTTGAAAAGAACGTGAAGAAGACAAAACGCCAAGTTAAGTGGATTAGGAATCGGCGTTCGTCTGCAGGATTCTTCCGCCAGATGGCAGCACAGCACAACTTATTAACCGACCTTGTATCGGAGTTGAAATCGCTGTACTCTTTACACTTGTTGCTTCTTATCTTTTCGTATTTTATCAACTTCGTTTGTAATTTTGAGGATTTTCTCTTTTGGTCCTTTAGTAAAAGTGGCATGATCAGATTCTCAGTGCGTCTAGTGGTTTTATTTATAAATAATGTGTTCCCATTAGTTCTTATGACTTGCATCTGCAGCAGCACCAGCAAGCAGGTAACAGTCTTTGATAATTTAAATACAATTTCTGTATTATCATTAACAGAGAAAGATATATCTACGTCAAAAACCGTACAAAATTTTAATTTATAAATTATATCACAAGAATGGCCTTCGAAGTCGAAAATCTGAATAAAGTGGTTGGTGATTCTTTACTTCTCTAATTGTTGTCTTTGTTTGTACTTTTAATACAAATTAGTTTGTCTCGTATGGGTTTAATTGAAACCAATTAATTAAACATTTTTCTAAAAAAAGCAGTACTCTTAATAAAAGCCAAATGAATGTGTGAAATTGATGTCTTGTATAAAATAGGAATTCACTTTTATGGTTTATTATCCACTGATATTGATTTTATATAACTTCAGCTCCAAAATCGATATTAAGTGCGTCTATTATCAGATAATTTATACTTTCTCTTATTTGTATTCTGAAACGTTCTTGTGAACCAAAACTCCCCTATATAGACTATCAGACAAACTCAATCTATTGATAATGTGTTTTTGTTTTCAAAAATAACAGTCATTGCCCAAAACCTTATTTTAATAGTCAATTTGATTGATAAGTTAGACTGTTCTAATGGGCGTGAAGTCTGAAGGTCAACTTTATTTCATATTTACGATTAACTGTCAGTTTTGTTTGTGAAACGGCCCCATCGAGTAGACAATTTACTTAGCACCTAAATTGGTAAAATACGTGATGTTCTTGCTGTTTACTTGGAAAAGTAGGTTTGTTATGGTGGCTGAATTAGTTGGTATATCACTTTCGAACATTTTAGATACATGTGTTGTCTTTTAAAGAAAGACATCGAGCAATAATAATAACAAAAACTATAGGAATTTTGAATTTTTTCTGTAGTACTAAGCAGAAAAAGAAAATTATAGACAAATATCGTTACAGTTCACTTTTCATACGAATGCATTTTATGAGATAATAATATTCATAAGTTAGGAACATGGACATTTACTCTGCCTTAATTCCATTACTAAAAACATCCAATATATTTGGCTTGATTCCATTTTCTTTTCGAGGCCCCGTTGGAAAAAGACGACTAAGGCAAACATCCACTGGCTTAATACGAAGTGTAACAATTATTTTAATCTTAATCTTTTTGTCTTTCGAACTTGTAACTTTCAGCGTGTACAAAATTAAAAAAATACGCACTGGGAACTTTCTTTTACAATTCATGATAAAAGAATTTCACTTTTTTATCCACGTCATTTTCACGTTAATATACATTGGTAAATGTTGCCATGATAGGAATCGGACAAATAATCTCTTTTGTTCTTTGAAAATTGTAGATAGTACCTACAAATATATTGGAACATTTCCACCATACCGTAATGCAACATCTTTTGTTAACAGCCAAATGAGTTTCATTTTCGTATCGACAATTTTCAAGATTGGAGTTACTATAAGAAGTATTGTTCTAGTATTTAACACGTTTCCAAATACTTTCGAACTAATAGCACATGCGTTTGTTCACGTGCTAACTAACGCTATAGATACATTGCTAGTCAATATTATTGTTGCCGTTGTGTTCCTATTACGTCAAAGATATTCACTAATCAATGAACAACTTCAGAAGATAGTAAAGAAGAGAAAACGCTCAGCTTCGGGATTTTTCCGCCAGACGGCAGCACAGCACCATTTATTAGTTGACCTTGTATTGGAGTTGAACTCACTGTACTCTTTGCACTTGTTGCTTCTTACCGTTTCGTATTTCATCAACTTCGTTAGTTATTTTGAGGAATTCTTCTTCTGGACTTTTGACCGGAATGGCACGATCAGATTTTTACTGCGTTTTGGGGCTATGTTTATAAACAACGTGTTTCCGTTAGTTCTTATCACCTCCGTCTGCAGCAGCACCAGCGAACAGGTAACAGTCTTTGATAATGCTACTCTACTCTGATAACAGTAGTATCACTAGGTCTAGAATACAAAAAGAAACACATTAGCAAATGTTTTCATCAATAATATGCAAACAGGCATAGGAATTTGAAAAAATTACCTATTGAAAGAAAGGTTTTATTGCTTTCATTTACAAATACGAAAATTGATAAATCAATCATCTATCAAATATAAATATATCGATGTGTGTAACACGAAACAAAAACCGGAATAAGAATAATTATTTATTACAAATATACAACTTATTGAAAACGAAATCTCTATATGATATTCTGTTATACATTATATACACTCTATTAGTTTACATTTTCTCTTTACATGTTTTACCCGATCTCTCTCCTAAAAGACTTGAGTGTTTCTGTCGGTGTTGATGGGCATTCCATTAGAGTACTTAATACCTTTTGTCAGTAACAAAATCAATATATTGGTAGTTCAATCAAGTACTGTTCAATTGAGATCAAAGTTTTAATGGGTTATTCTTTAATGCATACACTAACAAAATAATTCATGAGGTTGGTCCGAAATTGAAACTGATTCAATAATGTATAATGTGTAGGTTACTACTTTAGTCTAGTATTTGCCTGTATCAGAGTAGGAAGTAATAATTTATGTATTTATAAAACTACGATTGGTATTAGTGTCACGTTCTATCATCAAAACTATAATACACATAATTATTATTATTATTATTATTATTATTATTATTATTATTATTACAATACTGACACACATTTTGTGAATTGATTAGTTAATTACTATATCTTGTGGACTATAGATACAATGTGGCTTACGTATTAGTTACAACACTGAACAAATGCGGAAATTCGTAGACATAATCCAACTTGCTATTCAGGACATTGATAAAACTGTGTTGTGCTTGTATCATTTAGTAGAAGTATAATATAACTGCCAAAAATAAATAGCTTACTGTGTTTAATTCTTGAATACGTACTATTGCTAACATGAGTATTGATAAAGCTGTGAATAAGTACTATGATTGAATGAATATTCCTATAACTGTGAATAAGTAATAATGTTGACATTAATATTGATAGAACTGTGAATGTCCTCAGCAAGTATAGCCAACTAATGCTAACATTAATGTTGCTAGAAATGTGAACAATCTTGCTAGAGGAGTGTATCATTTCTAAATTATTACAGACAGGCTAACATTGTGCATTTATAGAACTGTTTTAACTAAATTTACTGAAATTCTTAGATGTAAAATATCGCGAAAGATGGATGTTTACACAGAAACAACGAGATTTATAAACGTAGCCAAACTATTAGGATTAGCTCCATTTAGGCTGTCTGGTTCAAAACGACGTAGAAGGTTGCAACATTCAAAGTCTGGACTAGCGATCTGCTTAGCAGTAATTGTGATAGTGATATTATTGAACATCCCTGAGATATCTCGTTGGATTGAGATGTTCAACAAGATGAACATAGTTCTGCATTTGATTAACGTGGTTCGTGAAGCGTCAGACGCGATTTTATCTGTTATGTTTATTGTGAAAGCTTGTGTAGACGGTAAACGTATATTTAACATTTTTAAAATTGTTGATAGTATTGATAAGAGATTTAAAGCGTACAAGATGGAAATTCTTTACAATCAGGCATGCGCTGTATTGAACATGGAGTTCAGGGTGTTTGTTTTAGTGTTTACTTATAAAATATGCTCAAGCGTGCACGTTATTTTTGCTGGGATTAGTTTATATAAACAGGATGTTTTACAGCAAGTTGTATCTTGGATTGCCTTTTTCTTA
This sequence comes from Isoperla grammatica, assembly GCA_945910005.1. Taxonomy (NCBI): domain Eukaryota; kingdom Metazoa; phylum Arthropoda; class Insecta; order Plecoptera; family Perlodidae; genus Isoperla; species Isoperla grammatica. Next base: position 7,641,990 of record OX246748.1, read on the forward strand.
AACAGTGCAATATCTAACTTTGTGGTATTGTCGTTTCTAAATATGATTTTAATCCTGAGACAAAGATATTCGCTTGTAAACAAGGAGATTTGTAGTATGAAGGAATCAAAGAAATCGATGTCAAAAAGTAGACATAGATTTATGAAGGTATCTTTAGTGAGAACTTTCAATCTAGGTACCATATCAAAGATTCGACAATTATCAGAAATTCATGGCATTTTATATGACCTTGCTAAAGAGATTAACTCGATGTATTCTTCCCGCTTGATGCTATTATTTTTGTCTTATTTTGTGAATGTATTAGCCCATGCCGATATTATGGTTTTTCAAGATAGTCTTTATAGTTTATTTACCGTTTTCTTACATTCGTTTTATATTTTTATGTTGAATATTTTACCTCTTTCATCCATCGCCATTGTCTGCAAAGGCACCGCAGAACAGGTGGGTAAAATTAATGTAATGTGTGGGTATAGTTATTTTATAATTTAGTGAATGAGAAACAAATATCAATGAGGTGGAAAAAAGTTTCTAGATATGTGAGATGATAATGTTGAATATGTTTTGGCGAGATTAAAATATTTTCTTTCGGGACTTGGGAACTATTCGAATGCTTATTTAGTTAAAGTCAATGTAGTCAATATACATCAAAATACCAATTGAAAAATTTGTCTAGTTCATATGTTATGCATGAGGAATGTCTCTTTTTAGCTACGAAAACACCACATACCAGTTTAAAATCAACTTTCTACCACGTTTTAATATAATAAAAGCAATTTCGATTATCTTTCTGCATCCACACATCTCAAACCTCAAATTATTTTCTTGCACATTTTTAATAGAAATTGTTTTGTTTTGGGCTTCATTCGAATCAATTAACTTATACAATAAAGTGAGAAAAGAAACATTTATCAAGTTAATAGGGTCGAAACTCTATGTAAAAATACACCATTATTGATTTAGCTAACTGAGCTCAAAACGTTTCTTACGTGCGTCTACTGGCGCTAAAATCTATTTAATTATTTTCAGATTTATGTTCCGAATTCTATACTATAGTTACCTAATAAAAGCCCAAACATTTCTCCAGTTGTGTTCACTATCTTTTTATCAATGGTCAACCCCAATATAACTTATCAGATAACTCAATCTAAAGACAGTTTAACAAAAAAATGTTTGCTTCTTTGATCGTTCCTTTGATTGGAAACACTTAGCATTAATTTACCCTTGTCAGTGTTGTTCGTAAGATGGCGTCTTCTGGTTGAAACATTTCTTTGGATATCGTCCTTGGATAACATTTCAGTGCTAAATGAATACATATTGTATTAAGAATAACAAGTATCATTATAATATAAATAATAACACAATTATTATTTTAAGTAATAAAAATACTAGTTTCGGGATTAAAATACTCGTTATCGGGAATCATATCTAATTAAAATAATTTCTCATAAATAGCTGTTATAATAGAAATTAATGAAACCAATAGTATATTCTCAAGTTAGGAACATGGACATTTACTTTGTATTAGTTCCATTACTAAACGTGTCTTATATATTCGGTCTCCTTCCTTTTCCTCTCAGAGGAAAAAAACGGCAAACACCCACATTAGGAGGCTTAATAATAAGTCTAATAATAATTTCAATTTTGATATTTTTGTCTGTCAAACTTTTAGTTATTAATGTGAGCTCAATCAAGAAATTACCCTCGGGTAACTTTCTATTTCAGTTCATGGGAGCATTTCAAGTTCAAATCCACATCATATTCACTTTAATATACATCGGTAAATGTTACATTGATAGAGCTCGAATGCACCATCTGTTGCAGTCGATAGCAATTGTAGATGGTATCTTCAAAGATATCGGTATATTTCCACCCTACCGTAGCTCACAGTATTTTATTATCTGCCAAGTGACTTCTTTCTTTGGAATGGCAATCATTAAGTTAGTATTAATAATAAACTTTAGTTCTCACATTTTCACCTCTGTCCCAGATACTTTCGAACTAATTGCGGGTGTGGGTGTCTTTATGCTGTGTAATTCTGTAGATACATTACTTATTCATATTTATGTAGCCGTTGTTTTCCTCTTAAGGCAAAGATTTTCCCTAATCAACAAAGAACTTGAGAAGAAGGTACATAACTCAAAACACAAACGTAGACCTCGACTCATTGCTCGACGTTCAAGTTCGCAAATCTTCCGCCAGATGGCAGCGCAACACCTCGTTTTAAGCGACCTTGTATCGAAGTTGAACTCACTGTACTCTTTGCACTTGTTGCTACTCATTTTCTCGTTTTTTGTAAACTTTCTTTGTAATTTTGAGGGTTTTGTGTTTTCGAATTCCGCGAAGAAAGGCCTTGTGAATTTGATGATGCGTTTAGTATTTTTGTTTATGAATAATGTGTTCCCGTTAGTTCTTATGACGACCACGTGTAGCAGCACTAGCAAACAGGTAACACTAGTAATACATGAAACACTGTTGATTTATGGCTTTTTGTATGTTTACTAGTTTCCTATCGATATCTATATGGGTTTTTGAGGCTAAATTTGAACTAAATTCATTTAAATTTAGCCTCTATTGCTCTTGGCCAGTTTCACCAAACATTTAATCTCTGATCAGCCGGTCATTTGAGATTTGCTACGAATAATTTGTTTAAATCATATTTACCATGTTTGTTTGTTTTTTGCTTAAACCATATTAACCATATTTGTTTCTATGTTTGTTTGTGTTTGTTTGTTTTTTGTTTAAACATGGTTACCAAACCTAGATGACAAAATGGGCGCTTATTGAAGTTGGTTGTTTAGGGCCTTAATTTTTCATTAAAAGTACAAGCTAATTCTATATACAATGTTTTGAAGGCAGAACAAAAAGTACTAAACACAACAAAATAGTTGGTATTAAAAATGAAATCGCAAGCGTCTTATTATGTAATAAACTAACGTAGAAAACATGAAATATGTTAGCATGTATATGTTACACATACTTACAGTCACGCACGCGAATTCTGAATGTCTCAACATTGTCTTATCTCGTATGTTTCTCTGCAGGCCAACTCTACGGCTAAACACGTCCACACACTTCTACACAAAGACTGGGACAAGACTACCAAACAACAGGTAAGACTTTGCTAATCTATTATTATTTTCTTTACCAATATAAGGAAAAAATATACATTACTTAAGAATTAAAACCAACATAAAATATCGTCAAATATGACACGAATTCAATAAAATGGGCTTAGGGCTCTCAGATTTGAGCAGTTGTTATACTGTTAGTTCAATCTTTGTCACGATTAAGGTTAACACATTTATTAAAATACTTTCACTTGTTTATGTATTTGAATGGAACTTCAATGTTACATCTACGATTCTTTCTAAAAGAATGAATCATAACTGTATATAGAAACAGGTCAGCTTCTACTACAAATAAATGTATCCAAAATTATTAAGAAGTAGCCTACGTCATAATTTTTTAAAGTGTAGTAAAACTAATAAAATTGTCATAAATTCTCTTCTATTGTTTCAGCTTAAAAGGTTTTCCCTTCAGCTTCTTCACAGCGAAATACAGTTCACAGCTTGTGGACTATTTCCCATTGACGCTACTCTTCTCTGCACGGTAAGCATTCGTCGGACCGTTTTCGGACAGCGCTAAGTGAAAATACATTTGTACATAAACGCACTTTAATGCTTCACACATGTCCATTCTTGTGTAATCAAAATATAAGTGATTGTACACTAGTCCCAACGTAATAATCATAGTCTTATACCGACCTCAGATCTATACCGTCCCTTTCATGCACGCTACTTCACCAAAAATCTATAGATTCCAGGGGCCGGATTCACAAGAGGTCTTAACTTAGGACCGGTCCTAAGTCCTGCTGCACCGTATGTGCTATTATAAATCCATGATAGGCCTACTACACGGCCCAATTGATAGCTACTTTCGTAGAAATCACAGTGAACTTAAAATATTGCAAGGCGGTGTTTTAAAGTTTAGTGTTTTGTTTTCTTATACCTCCACAATCTAAAAACAGAGAAATGTGTATGTCAAAGTAAGTAAACGATATTTATTTATGTTCACACTTCGAAGTCATAGACGCATTGCCACCATCTTTGAAGAAAGATAAGACCAACTCAGACTGGGCCTAAATATTTGTCTCAAGTGTTTGTTATTTACTAGGGTTTCTTAGCAACGTCGAGTCGAGGCTATGTGTAGGTCCATATCAGCCGATGGCGTAGTAGTCCTAAAGTTAGGCCAGGCCTAAGTTAAGACCTCTTGTGAATCCGGCCCCTGGTGTTTTTTTCTCCAATTTGAAAAGATATTCTTCTGCTTAAGCCTGTATTACACGGTCAAACTTTTTCATCCCTTGAATTCAAGAACAAAAGCGCATCAATAAATAATTCCTATTGTTGTATTTGACTACATACTGACTGTTTTTGATGCGCTTTTGTCCTTGAATTCAAGGAGTTGGATGAAAAAGTTTGACCGTGTAATACAGGCTTTACTAGAGTGCATTTTACAACTTTTTACAGCTATCCAACGCAAGATCGTAAATCCCTATAATGTTCTTTGATGAAGTAGATCGTAGGAACTAGAGAAATAGCAAATTAAGTTGGCACTATTGGACTCGACTATTTCGTAAGCATGAAACTAGTTGTTACGCTGGTATTATTTTAATTTGTACAATGTTTCAGATGGTGGGCGCTGTGACTACCTACATGGTAATCCTATATCAGTTCCAGCAAGAGCCGCAACACTAGCGCCGAGCAACAGGCGGTGGATTCCCCCAACTGTCGGGGATTCACAGAGATTCAAGGTCAATGTCATTTAAATCTACTGGTGGTGGTTTGGTTAACTTCAATGTGTTTCCACTAGAGGACCTTGTTTAAGATATTTCTTAGACAAGTGTGAGTTTCAAGAGTGGTGACATTTAAAAACAAATGTTACAAGTGTATTCGGTAGTGGAAATTAATGTATTGTGCAGAACTAAAAGCAAGAGGAAGTTTTAGGTGTAGTACCTAAATATAATGTGCCTATGTTAAATCGTGTTCTACTGCAGTGTGAAATGAATCCATTTACTTTTTAGAAGAATAAGTAAACCGAAAATACAACCGAGGTTGGTGTTCCGTCAATGTGTACTGTTAGTCCGTAAGTTGCTTCAATAAAACGTTTGAAAAGTTTGCACTATAGCCTAATGAAATAAATAGTATTATTATATTATTATATTATTTCAACGTCTCAATGTCTTCTTTACATTACTTGTTTTCTTCTGAATAAGAGGAGTTTGTAGTTAGAGATAGTTTTCAGGTAACGGGTGTAATTTTATATCAATATAGGCAACAACTTATTAATTTTCGTTGTAAATATTTCATACAAAATGTCATTCTCTCAACAAGTGCGTCATTCTCCGTTTATCTACAATAAAACCGCCGGAAATAAAAACGTCGGAATAAAGAATAATATTACTACAAGAAAAAATAATGTGTTCAAAAACAAAATTCTGAAGTAACTGAACTAACCAATAATAAACTGTGTGTTGATTTGAATTATGGCGTTTTCCAAACGCTTCACACAACCGCACTGAGCACGCCTTGAGCAATTATACCAACAATATACACAACAATACAATGAACGCACCAGTGCGAACAAAGTGCAATCCACTGGAAAACGTCATTAATTATATTAAATTAACTATAAGACTATATCAGAATTGCAATATTGTAATTTATTGCCATAATATGTTTCTAAGAAATACTTTATAAAGATACCAGAAAAAAAATGTAACCTCTTTATTAGATCATTTATATGGTCGATGTTAATAGTAACGAAAGTTCTGTATAAAGAGGAAACACTTCAACTCTAATACAAAATTAATAAATAACACCTGCGTGTACTCTACTCTAGCCATGAATTGACGTATCTCATCTTAAACCCATTAAAACACTGCGTATTTGTAATAAATAATGTTGTCCATTGTCTAAATGGTTTGCTTTAAACCACTATGCTATGCTTGTGTAGTTCGAAAGACGATCGAATCCCGTATTGTCTTCATAGTTGAATGAGACCATATGGCCAGGTACTTAATTAACTGTGGTATTGTAAATAACAACAGGGTGAGCGTTATAAGTACAACTAGTTCACTCCACTCAGTAGCAGAACAAAGAACAGGGGGTGAGAGTTGAGTTTCGTTTAAAAAGCGCGCGACTGCCGTGAGCACCCGACATTTTCGCCGTGAGACCTTCCTCAGCCCATGTCAATACTTCAGAGCATGGATCTCTACACAGTTATCAATCCTCTTCTCAATCTCTCTAAACTACTTGGTCTAGCCCCGTTTACACTCGATGGTCCAGTCGGAAGAAGGCAATTAGTATTCTCTAAAATCGGTTTAGGATTGAGTTGTTTTATGTTATTAACTATATCAATTTTGTACTTGTTTGTAATTGTTGTGTTTACATTTAAGGAGAAGAATGCTTTTAATTTTGTGCACGATTCGTTAATATTGGTAATCGCGACGTACGAAATGGGCGTAGCTGTACAATGTGTAGTGGTTAGTTGTCTGGCAGGTAAACGGTTTTGTCGTGTTTTAGTGGATTTCAACGCAATCTTTGAAGAATTTAAAACAATTGGTGTTGTTCCGTCTTATAAACAGGCGCATACTTTCATTAAACTCCAGGTGATGGTGATTGTAGGGATATATATAGTAGTGACATATTTTACCTTCTATGAACAGTATTCAGTGAGGGAGAAACAATATCAAAAACAAATATTTTCATTCGTTGTGCACGGTGCTTTGATTATTGTGTGTTTATTGACATTTATCTTGCAAACACATTTCGCCAGCATGGTTCTTTTATTGAGGCACGGATTTGATCTCGTTAACAAAGAACTTGAAAAGATGATGCAACTAAATCTTTTGTATCCGAGCCATAAAGCAGTTAGACATAATATAAAGATACATATTTTTGAGAAGAATGTAGTCTGTAGATTACCAGAAGTAATTGTTCACAAGATGGCGTCAATTCATGATGTTTTATGTGACGTTTCAATCAAGGTCAACTCTGTGTATTCGTTTCATTTTATCTCGTTCGTTTTGAGTTCTTTATTAAATATTTTACTCTGCTTGAAGAATATTCTTTTGCCTAGTATACGACAAGTGTATCTAGGCAGTTATTTGGTGGTACTTCAGTACTTGTTGATGAATACTTTGCCAGTGATTATGGTGTCAGTTTCCTGTTCTTCTGCGACGACACAGGTAAGTCGAAATATTTCTTAAATCAATATGGAACAGTTGAGAATGTCCGACTGGACTATATACATAGTAGCTCTTCTTGTCATACGAAGCGACCAAACGCGTTGCCGATAAGATAACTGGGCAGTTGGATGCGTTATTAAAAAACAAATACAAATAGTAATAAAATAATTGTTATCTTACTGAAATAACCTAGGTTTTAGCATTATAGCATTAAAATTTCATAAAATTCAATGCCACGTTAAAATAAAGTAGATTGATGTAGGTGACACGTCAAGAAAATCAATGGATTAAGACAATTATATAGTGAAACATTAGAAATAACAGAAAATACATATTTTATATCAGTTATGCAATAGTAGAATAGTATATTTAAATGGGTAAAGAAAATTACTGTTTGTTTTAAAATTAAGTTGTGTTTCTGTTATAGGCAAAACATACGGCTACATACGTCCACCGTCTTCTAAATATGCCTTTATCAACGGCTATGAGAGATCAGGTAAGAACATAAACATAACTTTCATTCTACAATTGCAACAAGTTACTGCTTTTACGTTATTTATCAACCAGTTTTATAAGAAAAGTATAGATAAAATGTAATAAATAAAAGATAGTACTTCTCATAGTATCATATGAATTACTATTTTTTACTCACAAGATGTTAATCTAATAATATATATGCAAGCAGCCTTCTGTGGTATGTCACGCGGTTTAAGCGCATGTCGTGCCTACGCCACCTAGAGAAGTGGGGTCAAATCCCGCATGTATGGTGTTTTGTTATTGATCACAGCTCATCGTCTCTAATAGCAGAACTCTAATAAAAGAAACGTTAAGTAACAAGAATCATCATTATGCATGAAAGTAACAGTATTTTATTCGTAGACTAGAATCAAGTGTAAGAAGAGACTTAGAATCTTTGCACACATCTTCATATTAGCTTCATCTCAGTATCTTTGATACATTTATCTTTACATTTTTAATAATAAGTGACTGTTTGAAAGGTACGTACAATTGTACAACGTACCTACAAAATAATTGTAATTATAATTACATCAATCAATAACAATTTGCTTACGAATGAAGGAAAATTAATAAATACAAAATTGGAACAAATACAATTACGAGACTCTTTAAAAATGTGTTAAGAACAACATTGCGTTTCTCACTCTCCAAGTCATTCGGTAAAGACATCTAAATCACAACCAAAATGTTGTAAAATACTGAGTATAGTATAATATGTTGTTTCATGTCGGCGCTAGTGACAAATGTCTAATTAAGCTGTACTATAATTTATACTATACATGGCTGTTTCAGCTACAAGACTTCTCCCTTCAACTTCTCCAGAGGAAATTAAACTTCACAGCCTGTGGATTATTTCCCATTGACAGCACTCTATTGTTGACGGTGTGTATTACTATTTTGCCGTTTTATTCATTCAACAATAAACTGAAAATGAAACTGAAAAGGTAAACCCAGTCGGACACAGTTACATGGACTGGCTGACTGACATTCTGTATGAGAAATAGTGTAACTATTTCAGCGGGCCGAAATATTAACGGGAGCTGCTGGTATCTTATATATATATATATAGATACTTGTATTTACGTCGTCTCAAAATTAACCATTTGCGTATTATGCTTATCGTATTGAAGAACATTATAAATATTTTTTTCTCAATTTGTAAAGTCAAATGTTGTCTCTTTCTTAATAGTTTACTTTCGTTTTTGTTATCATTATTTTTCTTTTATTTGATTTTTGTTCTGTTTTTACTATGAGTTTTCTTGAATATACAATTATAGTTCTGCTTATTGTCATCCGATGTAAATAGTCGAATTAGAGAGATTTAATAAAAATAAAAAATAAGTTTCGCGAAACATGTATTGATATTCAATTAAAAGTACAAAATGTTAAAGTGTGGTTTACTCTGTATTTCAGATGGTGTCTGTGGCCTCGTCGTATGTTGTTATTATGATGCAGATCCAACAAATGAGTCAGAATTAGAGTTTGGTTGAGACTGGCTTCATCTGTTATTACCATAAGATGTATATACGACACCATAATATCAGTGAACCTTCATAACAACAAATACTTCTGGATGTGTTCAAACAACTGTGCAGCCACCGTCTGGGCCCGGGGTAGAATTATCTCCCAGGGTATACCTCTATCGATAAGAGGCGAGAAAATAAGGTGGTTCCTCCAATCACCCCCCGGCGTCATATGGACCAGTTTTTTAGTACGTCGTTAAACACAAAACAGTAACAAAAATAAATTGTCTAAGGAATACACGCCTACTTACTATTTGTTGAGGAAAGAAGTTGCTAGTGGGCGCACAGACAGACTGATTCACCCATATCTCCGAACGGAACAAAAGAGGGAACAACGATGAGAGAGAATGAGAGCAATGTAAAAGCTAACACCTTATTCACTCCACAGTACTCGACCCCTTTCCTTTTCCTTTTCCTCCGCGCCCTTCTACTTGCCCCTTTCCACCAAACATCTTCATCATCACCTTCAAATATTAGCTAAGTTGATAAAACATGGAACGTACAACCAAATATCAATCCAAGACCATATTAATAAAAAATGTGTTTCAAGTGTGTTCTCCGAAGAGCGAAGGATACCTCTACGTCAAAAACCACAGAAAACTTTCATTTTTTAATTATATCTCAAGATTGAAACACAAAATCGAAAATCTGAGAAATCATAGCGCTGTGGTTTGGTAAGCCCTACAGACTGAATGATAGAAGTATTTAACGTTATAATCAGTATGACTGTGATAATGATTTCCTTAGTAATTTAAAGAAATCGTTATCACCGTCATACTGATTATTACGTTAAATACATTTATCATTCAGTGTGTAGGGCTGACTGAACCACAGCGCTATGATTTCTCAGATTTTCGATTTTGTATTTCAAACTTGAGATATAATTAAAAAATGAAATTTTTTTGTAGTTTTTGACGTAGATGCAGCCTTCAACAGGCTCGAATGTGCTCCACGGCCATTGTATATACCTTGCTCGTGGTGTACTCCCGTCGAGGTCTGGTTAACCTAACCTCTGACCCAAGGAGTGTTGCCTTGTAGTAATCAATCATAGACACCGAGTAAACCATTAGGGTTTTCAGACACTTGGCAGATCGTATTCAATGAACAAAAGTTATTAAAACCTCGTTAGCAAAACACTCAATGTCTAAGTTCTTTGCAAAATGAATGCCGGTGGTCTGTCTGGGCTTGAGGCTAAGTATACTTTATGCATCGCCCGTCCGTATGGGAGGTTCATGTTAAATGAGCCATACGGTGGTTATTGTTTGAAATATTTCATTATTCATACGTATAAAGTTTTAGGATTACAAACGAGCTAAAAATAGTATAATTAAAAATTACGAAACGCATCGTGGATAGAAGTGCAGAAAGGGAGAAAGTGGTGGGAAAATACGAAATGATGTAGAAAACTGCTGGAGAGTTCATAAGAAAATTGCAAGGAAGGAGGAGGAGGAAGAATAATAAGATATCTAAGAAGATATGTCAGTGGAACAAAGCCGGCTTAGGTAGACCCGAGGCCCAAGTGATGGTGGGAACCTCCCAACCCTATCCGTCTCTATAATTAGTACAGGGACGGATATTGATTGATTAAATGAAATTAGCGTGGTGTAATTTGGTCATATGTCTCAATCTACATGTTTCATATATATGTCGAATGCATACAAATTTCAACGTGGGGTAATACTGATTTTATAATACTAATTAGTAGATGAGAAGAAAATTAGCTTATAAAATGAGTTATGCTCATATAGGTGATACGATATGTTTTGTTTCATGTAGATTTGTTATCTGGTCGTCTCTTAAAAAATAATTTTATAACCTTATGTTTTGTAGGTCAGGTTGTTTGATATTTGAATTTTTTTCAATTACACTGAGTTAATTTGCTCTTATATTACATTCCACTGTATATTGTTCATGTGTGTCTATTGTATTGTGTTACAGAGTATTAGTTATGTCATTAATTCATCGAGTTTGTGTTGGTGATTTTTGTCAAATCTTTCCTCCTGATCAGTCCTGCTTCTTCATAATTATGTAAAGCTCTACATAATTATGTAAAGCTGTATAGAGTGAGTACTGAGTGTGATTGAATTCAAATCCAAATAAATATTCTATCCCGAGTCCAAATGGCTATTGTCAAACCCAATGACAGTAGTTAGATATACATTGTCTAGACACAGCATCAAATAGCTTAGTACATTTCCTTCTAAGAGAATAATTGCACCACTCATATATAAGTCTTGAGGCCCTCCTCAGTTGAACCTTGGTACAGACATTGCCGACAATTAGTCTTCACCCTACAGGCGTGTAATATAATACCACTATTATTTGCTATGTCCTCTAAGTCGAGTTAGCTAAGATTAACATCACCGCAGGGGTGGCTTCACATTTACATGCTTTATGTTAATTCGAGAGAACACCTTGTTAATTTAAAACAACGGTCAACTTTCATTTTTAGTTTACCGTTATTCGTGATATGAGTCAGATGTTTATTAACACGCACGCGCAGTTTTCGCTTAGGGTATCGCCAATGTTGGGAGATATTTAAATGAAATGCAATATTTAAGTAGGGTAGAGTAAGGTAGGTAGGTGGGTGACCTAGAGAATAGATGGAAATTCATATAATGGGAGCACAAGATGATTTGCAAAATTCAAAATTAAGTATTTTGGTTATATTTGTTTGTATTTTTCAGAGAGAATTGAAGGAAATTCATATAATGGGAGCACAAGATGATTTACAAAATTCAAAATAGAGTATTTTGGTTATGTTTGTTTGTATTTTTGTGTATTTTACTTTGAGTTGGAAACATGTGTTGATACCAAGCGACGGTAACGTCTTAGATGATATATTAAAAAAGTGGTAATTGGAAAAAAATAAAAAACAATTCTGCTAATTGTGAAATATAAACATTATTTTCTACCTGACGACATTGTACGGAAATCAACCTGGTTGGCTGGACTTCTGACCTTGTATATACTCTCTGTGCTCTTCTAGTGACTTCACTGAAGTTAAATTTGATTCCTGTCAGCGATATTATATTAAAACTCAACTAACCGAAGTACGTAAGACGTACAACGTAAGATGCTACCATATTAGTGCCTTTAGGTAAAGAAAATTGGAACGTAATTTTTCTACTGCAATCCTGGTTTATTTCGAAATTGTAGTCAATTATTTTCAGTATTTTATCCTCCAATAAAGGAAATATTTACATCTTTTACCTGACAGCACATGTATGAATAAGTTTTATTATGAAGAAGGAAAAATCAACATAAAAATTATACAAAATGTAAATCTACAGAATACACACTTAGAAAACATTTCCGTACAAAGTTTTATTGTAACAGACACATTATTTACACACCAGTACAACCTTCAATAAAACATAAATTTTTAACTTGAAATTCCCGGAGCAATGTCATATATTCTTCTCATTGAAATTCCGATATTCATTGTCCCTTGCAGTACATTTTAGTGGAAGATTATCGACTCAGATTTGAAATTTTGATGCATTTGTTCTACAACAAGCTACAAATTTCAGAATATGTTTGTAACACTATGACACATTTATGATGCAAAGTTAACCAAAATTAGCTCACCGGAAGTTGGTCAAAAAAAATGTCAAAGTCAAATATTTGAAAATAAAATAAAAATCGTAATCTCTCAATATCAAATTCCATTTCGAACTTACAAAGTTGGGTGTGGTATTAAAAGTCGTGCAATTGCACTGCCTATTAGCATAATTTGGAAAAATGTGATAGTTTTGCATTTCGATAGTCGTTAAACAATAAAAATAGACCAAAATATCCACACAAAAGTATTTACCGCACTTTAGTCACATAAAAATGATAGAAGTTAATAATATAAAACAAATATGTTTACACGATTGTATAGGTTGAAGAACTAGCTAAAACTTTGTCACTTGTCAAACTTCGAGACGTGAACTTCATAGCATCGTTTTTCTTATTTCCCTAGTAGGTGCGCCGGCCGTGGTCGCTCCCACGCGCTAACCAGCCATAAGGCCCGTGCTATTCTCGCCCGAGGCGAGCGTGTTTTATTAGACTTGACAACAAAATGTGCACACAACACTTCTTTATTCGGTTCTTTATTAGAAAACTGTATTTTTGTTGTGGTTATACTTTTGTGATTTCCATTTTTAACAAAAAAAAAAGTCATGAAGAGGCTTAATATGTCTCTAGGCTTCAAATTAAAAACAAATAAATATTCTCATTGATTTTTCCATTCTTCTTAATTAGAGACTACATTTTTTCATGAGTATTTGAAAACATATTTTTGATCAGAAAAGTAAAATGTATCACTTCATTATGGATCAAAAACATTTCATCATCTCATCATCGTTAGGCCTAGATGACCAATCACAAATTATGGAACTTTAAAGTTTTGATTAATTATCAGGCCTATATTCGAAATCCAATTTTACAAAAATAATGGGTTTGAAATTGACCTTCTTCCTGTTTGAATATCTTGAAGCCACGCAAATTAAATTCCTGCAGATAAAACTTTGTACGTGAGTGGAGATCATAAGAATGGATTGTGCAACATATTGAACACCAATCGCATTGCTGCTGCCACTTCGTTGAACAGCAATCAGAAAGAAGCAGACACCCGGATGATTTTACACTGACTTAGACGAGCGCAATAAATCTTTGGATCTGATTGGACGTTTTGTCGTGCAAACTACAGATAAAAATAGCAAATATAAATTGTAATTAGATGTAACTATGGTAGTTTTATTTTTTATTTATCAGCATCTACATAAGCATATTTTTATTTTATAGACATGGATGTGATGATACTGCTTTTGCATTAGGCCCTACTAATGCAAACTAACGAGTGCACAAGGTATATGGAATACTTCAAATAGGAACACAAATCGGAACACCCGTGTGCATTATGCAGTTGCTTGCCCCCAGCACATGCGCTATCCGGGTGTGACACTGTCTCCTCGTTGTTTGGTATAGGGAAATAAGAAGCATTTCGTCAAATATGTGAATGTATTTCTAGCGAAGAACTTGTTTTACTCGGAGTTTTTCACGAAGGAGGAAATGAAAACGCGTTGGTGGTAGCTCGAAATTTTGCATCCAACTGTACAATTCATCGGGTACATTTAAAAAGATACCAGTATTCACCAAACGAATTAAGATATCATGTGTATATCAAGAAGACGACATCAGTTGCATCAGTTGCAAACCTTCCCCCTTGTAAGGGATCCTTCATTCTACACGTATGAAACGCAGTTTGGCAATGCAACATACTTCGCAAACCCAAAACTATGTTCATGTTAAGTTTTTGAAGATATACAAATATTGTCCGTACGAAAATTATAGTTTACAATAGTTTCCTTATACGTTGTAAAACGCAAAACTTTATTTCACTCGATTAGCCACTAAAAATACCACAACTAATTTAAATAAAAATATAACTCTACCATATGTGATGAAACGTGCCCTACAAAAATAAATCACATACCTTGGTTCTACAATATACAATGCAATCCCAGAGAAGATAATACAATATTATAATGTGCATACATTTAAAATAGCTTCACATTGATGATTGTTGCACTTGCATATACATTGGAAACGAAAATGTAAGATATCATACAAAAAAAGCAGTAAATATAAAATATAACAAAGATAAATGAACATTCAATACCGCAAATTCTTAACTTGCTAGTATTCCTGTTTCTTTGTTATCAGTATTCTAAAAAATACGTGAAATGATTTATTATAATGACAAACTGGTAAAGATATAGGCCTAGTACGCCTCTGAAATTACATCTCACGTATAGTTTAAATAGTTGAGCTGCATGTTGGTTTAGTAGCATTTTTTTTTAAGTACCTAGTAGTAGTACTTTAGATTTAATTAGTAATTTTACGTAAAAAATTGAACTTTTTTTATGTACGAACTTTAACTATGCCTTATAATATTATGTAGAGAACGTGCTCAGTGAAGACTGACTGAAGTGTCTGTACGGTGTCAGTCGCTCACCCAAGAAATATTATTCTTGTATACTATGTATTGAGCCTCAATAAATTGAAAATTGAACTTCTGGGCTTCAGCTCACAAACAAAACCCTGATATTGACGGAAGTTGCATTTCATTTTATTGCGACATTATACTTATTATCTAGCTGTAGACCTAGGCAGGAAGAAAAAATACACAAGCCAAATATCACGGGATTGTTTTCTTCAGGCCCTTTAAAAAGCGGGTGGGAGCAAAATGCCATGAGTTTCCCAACTCAAGTTTTTTTTGCGCACTTGAGATGCTGAACTATTTTTTTGTGCATGCAAATCTAAGAAAGGTTGTAGTAATTCAACTCTCTGTCCTTGTATGAAGAGTGGAATAGGGTGTTCTGAAGTGTGCCGATGTGCCAAGGATTGTTATAATATAGACTACGCAATCACACTGAAGAACGGATGGGCATTAAGTTTAAAAACAGTACAAAAATGTAAATAGGTTCTACCTTACAAAACACCGGTATTCTTTGGTTTTTTCAGTTGTGTACACAATAGCTACGGTGTTTATTCATCCTGCTGTAAATACTTAGTACAAATACGTAGTACATTACGAAGCTAGCAATGCCAAAATTGATCATACATTTATCAATTCCTACAAATAATACTAATTGAGATAATTACAACTGAATATTATTGATGTAACTTTATGCACTCAGAATACTTAGAGATACCAGGAATATTATATTTTCTAAATAAGTTTGACACCGTATTTCCTGTTAATAGGGCATGTTGCGCAAACGTTCGATAAACAATGTTTTTATGTGTGCATTTTTTACGCATGTTTTTAAAAAATAACGCACTGATAATTGATGGTCGCTCCAGAAAATCAATTTAAAGTTTAACCCCATTATTTTTGTAAAATTTTATTCCGAATATACTACTTTAAGCGAATTAATCAAAAATGTAAGTTCCTTAATTTGTGATTGATTATCTAATCATGATGTGATGAAATGTTTTTTAGCCATTATGAAGAGATACATTCTACTTTTCTGACTAAAATTATGTTATCATATGCTCAATAAATTTGTGTTATTCTTAAAAATGTACTTTCTTATTTAGTAGAATGGAAAAATGCAATGACAATATTTTATTTGTTTGTAATTTGAAGCCTGGATAGAAATATTTATGCCTCTTTAAGATTTTTTAAATACAAATGTTAATCACAAAAGTATAAATACAATAAAATAATGTTTTCAACCAACTTTCTAAAGAAGTGTTGTGTTCACATTTTGTGGTAAAGTCTAATCAAACACGCTCGCCTCGGGCGGGAATAGCACGGGCCTTATGGCTGGTTAGCGCGCGGGAGCGACCACGGCCGGCGCACCGCGACTAGGGAAATAAGAAAAACGATGCTATGAAGTTCACGTCTAGAAGTTTGACCAGTGACAAAGTTTTAGCTAGTTCTTCAACCTATACACGCGTCTAAACATATTTGTTTTATATTATTAACTTCTATCATTTTTATGTGACTAAAGTGCGGTAAATACTTTTGTGTGGATATTTTGGTCTATTTTTATTGTTTAACGACCATCAAAATGCAAAAATACCACAATTTTCAAAATTATACTAAGAGGCAGTGCAATTGCACGACTTTAAATACCACACCCAACTTTGTAAGTTCGAAATGGAATTTGATATTGAGAGATTTCAATTTTTATTTTATTTTCAAATATTTGACTTTGACATTTTTTTTGACCAACTTCCGGTGAGCTAATTTTGGTTAACTTTGCATCATAAATGTGTCATAGTGTTACAAACATATTCTGAAATTTGTAGCTTGTTGTAGAACAAATGCAACAAACTTCGCCATTTGAAGAGCTAGCCGTTTGATAATCTTCTACTATTTCATGTAACTGTTGTTTAGCATAGTTGTGTGTTGTTACTGTTTTGTTGTGGTTAGTGTCTTTCAAGCTGCATCGCATCCCCAGGCGTTAAAGATTTGTTACCGTGGCTCAGTATACATTTTAATGTATTCATTGATATTTGAATTTTATATACATTATTATTTACTTGAATTTTACTTTAGACTAGAAAGACATTTTCAAAAATCTTCATTATATGTACTGTGGAGTGGTGCTACCTATGCACGATACACATGGAAATCCGAAATACTCCTACTACTACACTGGACTACAGCTAATGAATTAATCGTTTAACAATGAATACCCCAATTAATTGTTTTACCACAACCACAATTATTTAACCCCGTTTTGCTTCGTTTTTTTTTCCGGAGACATTTTCTTTTACAGTTCTTGTTCTTTATAAGCTCGCAGAATTGTCTTATATTTATTATGTTGTAGTGTTTTTTTAATTTGTTGTAATTTGTATTTATTTTCTTGAATGGCTTATGTATGATATTTAGCAAGCTTGCTAAATAAGGAACAATGCTACATTTCCAGAACATTTATTTGATACTATCTAAATACAATTAAAATAATTAACTGTACTTAGACTCGAACGGAAGCCGCGGGTTCTCGGTTCGAGTCCTTGTCGTGAAAACTTTCATTTTATTTGCTACCCGTCACATAATAGTTTGGAATTAAAAATACATGTAATTATATAATTATCATAATCTTAATGGGCCTACTTATTACATGGGCAACATATCATTTAAATGCTTACTAAACTCTTGCAATTAATATAATGTTATACAAAGAAAATGTTTTTAAATGCAAATGTGAATGCCACGAAAGCAAAATTGATGTTTCGAGAGAGCTAAATGAGAACAGTGCTTGGGGTATTTGCTATATTAAAACCGCAATTGAAAATTAAAATTCTATAATAATAGATCTTTAGACAATAATCAGTGCTTTATAAAGAGGTAAAAATATATATACATAGTGTAATTTGTTATATTATTTAAATTGTCTGATTCTTTTAAAGAGAAACCCACATTGCACAGCCAATTAGCACCAGCCATTCCACAACTACAGCCAATGTAAAAAAACATGTTTTTTTCTACATTGGTTGTAGGCAAGTCTTAATAATATCAAACCATGTATTATTACGATATTGATTGCTTCAAATCAATTGTTTTTTAAAGTAAAGTAAAATTTGAGCCCCGTGTCTCCGCTGAGCTACCTCTATCGGTTCACGAGGATATATGAGGAGTTAAAAATAGTGCAGTGAATCAGTGATTTACCTATTCATTTTAAAAGGCCAAGAACTAAATTTTTAAATTCTAGAAAGTCACCGATCTTTTTTTAACACTTCACACAGTAGAACAGGAGTAAGTGACATCTGAAGGGAATCCCCTATAGTTGCTGA
Source organism: Isoperla grammatica (assembly GCA_945910005.1). Lineage (NCBI taxonomy): Eukaryota > Metazoa > Arthropoda > Insecta > Plecoptera > Perlodidae > Isoperla > Isoperla grammatica. The sequence goes on from OX246748.1 coordinate 7,660,578, forward strand.
CTCCACCGTCTGCCAACGCAGCTCTAGTGTCGTGGCTCTTGTTGAAACTGAACCAGTATAACCATGTATGTAGTTACTGCAACCACCATCTAAAACACAAAAAATATGGAAGAAAGGAGTGATATTACGTTCTCTACTTTTTATAATATAATAGTAATTAATATCTTAGTTAAATTAGCACTGAACTATATTAATACCGTGTAGAGAAGAGTAGCGTCAATGGGAAATAGTCCGCAAGCTGTGAACTGGAGTTTCCTGTGAAGAAGCTGAAGGGAAAACCTTTTGAGCTGTAACAAAAGGGCAAAGTTCAATAGACATGACCCCTATATTGTTGTCTCTTGTCTATTTAAGTTTTTTTTTATTATTGGCTGTTTAGGATAGTACTGTTTAATGTGAAGAATGAAAGAAAATCATAAAATAATAAATAATAATAATAAAAAAAAAATATGTAGGTTTGAAAGACGTTGTTAAATAGTAAGATGTCGTATACTGTATGGTCAAAGAGAAAGCATTCCTGAAATAATACTCTATTTTGAAGCAGTCATTGTCATTTGTCGTCGAAGTCGAAAAAAATCACTATTCAAGAACTTTTAGTTAGTTACGTAGAGTCTATTACACTTACGAATATACTTATACAAAAACATACCTCAAGTTAGGTCTGTACTGCAAACATAATATTTGAAACCTCCTCACCTGGGTTTTGGTGGAAGCATTGATGGGTCTGTGTAGAAGCCTGTGCACATGAGTAGCCATCATATTAGCCTAAAACAGACAAGTGAGCGTTCACTTATATAATCAGTGCACAATATCTGGAGCAATTGGTCTAAAGCATGTCTAAAATTCTTTTAAAACACCGCGACGTCCTATTATGAACTAGCTGTCACTTACATCGTAAAACAGCCAATAGTGATTGGTTTCAAGTCTTTCGTTTTTTTGATTACTAAACATGATTTTTGTTATTAATCATTGTTAATAAATAATCGAATGGAAAGGAAATAAAAGTGCGAGCGTATTTGTGCGGGTGTATTTAATCGATCATAGATAAAAAAACAGTTGTAAATAATACAGTGAAAGTAATTCATAGCGTAGACCAAAGTATCTTTTTTAATCGTAATAAAATTAAGTGAAACAGAACGACGTTAGGCGGGTTTAAGTAGCAAAATTTACAATAGGACCGCTAAAAACAAAGAAAATACAATTTTTGTTCTCTCACTAGTCAATGTTACAATTTCAAAGCTGAACGAATTTGAATTTTGTATTTTTTAGATACTGAAAACGGTGGACGTACAAACAGTCTTTATCAATCAAAATATAAATATGTATAAAAAATAAAAAATATAAAAAATAATTAAAATATAAACTAAGTTACCTGTTGTGCGGTGTTGCAGCATCCGATTATGACAACACACAGCGGTATGATTGTGTTTGTACTGGTGAAAAGTACTTGATATGTAAATCTTTCCACAAAGTAATAAACATTCGTGAACATAAGCCGCTCTAAATTACACAATACATTTATGAAACTTGTGGCAAAGAAAAGTAATAACTGCAGCGAAAACTGCGAGTTTAGCTCCGACGTGAGATCGCATAAAATGTCGTGCAGTGCTGCGATCTGGTGGACAATTCTAGCACTAATTAGTGGCACTTTATAAATATTTTCCACTTCGTAACGTAATTCAGCATTGACCTCTTCGAGTTTTGTGTTCAAAATGGCGAATCTTTGTTTCAGGAGTAACACAACACCGACAAAAATATGTATTACAAAAATACGAATTGCAATGAATGCGATAAATGCCAGCCAAGGCGCAAGTCTAAGTGGAGTTAATTCATATTTGTTTGCTTTGTTATAGAGCAGATAAAACATTACAAATACGTACAAACACAACAAGAACAGAAAATAATTTGATTGAAGTTTGACAAAATATTTAGTACGTTCATACAATATTTTGGACGCTTTGAATTTTCTATCCATAAGGGTAATGACATTTAACAGTCTGGCAAAACGATGCGCGTTGATGCCACAGTTAATAATGTAAACTACGGTTGTTAAAAGGAGAGAATCTTGTAAGAATTGTACAGTTAACGGAATTGTTTTATCTTTTGAAGTTGTTAGCTTATGGTATCTGTAAACTAGTACCGGAAAATCGAAAATTACTGTAAACAAAATCACCAACAAACTTAAAGCCAAACTACGTTTTGAGAGTTGCAATTTTCGTTTTCCAACTGGTCCGTTCAGAGAAAATGGCGTCAATCCTAACAGTTTAGTCACTTTAAACCACGGTAATAACGCCGAGTATAAATCCATTATCATCAGACGACTTAACTTCACTAGTAGATTAATATTGTATGTAATAAAATAATTGCTACAGCGGATATTAAAGAAGTTTTTCACTGTATTCGTAGGGCGATGGATTCAAACTAAAGTATTTCAAAGTTTTACAAATCATATTTCTTGTGTTCGATCTTGATAAATTCAACCTTTCCAATACATTTCACTCCCTTTGTGACACAATCACGCCCACAAACTTATGTCGTTCTTTTTCAAATAGTTATGAAACAGAAATCTGATTGGAATTGTAACACAAATTGATCGTAGAACTGAGGGCGTCACACATGAATAACAAATAAATACATGTTTTTTAATTTATCAACGGAAAAAAATGAATAAAACAATTTGAAAATATTAAATAAATGTACATGGATGAATCATCGATCTTGTGGGTTTATTCGTTTTTTCCAATAGAGATTATCAAGACATTGATTCCTGGTTCGGGCTATAGGATTTTTTTACTTTGGAATTTGACAGTAATCTCTCTGTATGGTATTAAATCCAATAAATGTAAACTATAAATTTGGAGTAAAGAAATCAAAGATTGTCAGAAACAATTAAATTATGGAAATCTTTTTAATACCAATCAACGCGTTGATAATATGTAAGTGTTTTATCTGCTTGGATGTCAAGTTGCAACTGATTATGGAAATCAACAAACGGTAGATCTTATTCAAAATCATTGCTAAGAATTGTGTAAAAATACTTTCAAATTCTTGGAGAAGAAAACCATAAATCATGCTTTCAAAATGAAACAATACGTTTTGAAAAATTGAAGAAAATAGAAGAAAAAATTGCAAAGAAAATAGAGAGTTGACTTGCGAAGTGAGATCGCAAAGAACTTGATGCAGTTCTCCAATCTGCCGTATTCCGAAAACAATTTGTCTCGATTGTCTAACTTCTTTGGTTTTACTCTTAACAGAGTTTTCTTTTTCTCTAAGTTCTTACTTTAGAAGGGAAAATCTTTTACCTAAAAGTAAAACTACATTAATGAAAATGTAAGTTATTATTTGACATATCGAGACCGACAACGCATATCTACTCCAACCGATTAAAGCCAAATTCGCATATAAATGAAATCTATACGAAGCCAGACAAAATAACGAAACTATTTGTAAACAAATAACCACAAGAAAGAATTTCAACTGAAATTAAACAGCATGATACGTATTTGTAGAGTTTTCAAAACTCTTCGAATGGTTTGAACTTTAAATCAAGAATAACAATTACTTCAAACAATCTAATGAAATGTTTGTAATCGAAGCTGCAGTTAACAATAAACATGCAACAAATAAATACATTATAAATATCCTGAATACTTCTCGAAATAATGGAAATAAAATTTTGAGACGAAACTCGCCTACCTTCAAACCTCAACATAAAAACGGGGAAGAATACTGTAATGAAAATCAAAAACATAAACACACCCACATTTAGAGAATAGTAGTTGTCTATTCCATACATTTCCTTCCACGTTAAACGGTGCTAAACCTAAAATGTTCGATATTTTTAAAAGCGGATTTAATGATGTGAAGAAATGCGAGAGATAAATGAACGAAATTAAATTTTAGTGTAATGTAATAAGCGTGAACGCTTCGAGACAAAGTGTGAACCCCTGCATCAATTACTGAAACACATTTAATATTTGATTAGTATTGACTAAATATAAGACCTTGTCAACTAATTCAGTGCCGCGATTATGGATGCCCATTAAGGCTATTCAAGCCAGCCGATTTTATCGTTTGCAACAAGCAACAAAAATCATCATCACCAGATAAACTGTTATTAACTGTCCCCCTTTATGAATCATTTCTACAATTAAATCGATAGACACAGCTAAAAAAAATAGAAGAGGTATTAAGGGTGTGTTCCAACTTGACGTTTTTCGTAGTGGACTAAGCTTAGTCATACTAATCAAAAGGAAGTGACGTCACAAGCAGGCGACCAATGCTTCTTATTTGGCTAGTGGTTAGTGGTTAGTGGGTAGTGGCCGAAAGTGTACACTACGACACCGACTAACCCACTAAACCAAGATGGTTGATACCAGCCATCACAGTTGATACTTTTAGGTTAGGAAAATACCCATCCAGTGAGAGGAAGTATTATTATCGTATTCATTTACATTACATGATTAATAACAATAAACTTTGTATTAGCATACTAGGTAGCGTGCCCAAAGCTTTTAGCGTTTAGTGTGTACCAGGTTAGTGGTTAGTGGTTAGTGGTTAGCAGGCGAAAATAAAGTTAGAACACACCCTAAATCAATAAATAATGAAATAAAGAAAATTAAGATTGAACGTTACCTGTTTTGAAGTGTGGCAGCAGGCAATTACGATGATACACAGTGGAATAAGGGTGTATGTACCGGTCACAACTAAATGATATATCATTTTTTCCACGACGTGATAAACAGGTGTGAAAACAAGCCTCTCAAAACTACACAAGAGATTTATAAAACTTGTGGCAACGTAAAGCAATAACTGTAGGGAAAATTGCGAGTTTACCTCCGAAGCGAGGTCGCATAAGACGTCGTGCAGTGCTGCTATCTGGTGGATAGTTCTAGAGCTAACCTGGGCTCCTACTGAAATAGTTCTCACTTTGTTAAGTAATCCATTGATCTCTTCAAGTTTTTTGTTCAAAATGAAAAATCTTTGTCTTATAATTAAAAGTAAACCCACAAAGATATGTACTAGAAAATTACGAATTGTAATGAATATAAAAAATGCTAACCAAGGGGCGAGGGTTGATAAAGACATTTCATATTTGGTTGCTTTGTTAAAATGAATATACAACATTAGTATTACGTAGATAAATAACACTAGGATGAAGTAAACTGATTGAAGTTTTACAAAATACTCGGTTCGTTTATATAGTAATAATATTTTAGACGCTTTGAATTTTCTATCCAAAAGACCAACGACGCTTAACAGTCTTGCAAAACGATGGGCATTGATACAGAAATAAATAACATAAACTATGTTTAGTAGGTTGAGGTAATCCTGAAGACCTCGTATTGATGAGAGGATAGTATTTCCTTCTGAAATTGTAATAAATTCCTGGTATCTGACATATAGCAACGGCAAATCTAAAAATATTGCAATTATTATCACTAACAAACTAAAAGCCAAGCTACGCTTTGAGAATTTCAAGTTTCGTTTACCAATTGGTCCGTTAAGGGTAAATGGCGCCAATCCTAATAGTTTAGTGATTTTAAACCACGGAGATAACGCTGTGTATAAATCCATTGCCATGAGATTAGTTAAATTCACCAGTAAATAATTGCTTTTTGCTTTCATCTCAATAATATGCTACCACAGTCGCAAATAATAATGAAACGATTTAATTTTAATAGGCACGTCTTTACCAAAGTTGTCCTACGAATGATAGTTTATGTATTGAATCTTGATCAATTGCTCTACCCCCCCCTTCCCACCCCCTTTCCCCCCAACCACTTACTAATTCCACCACCTACTTTTTGTGCCCTAATACCGCCAACAATCTTATCTGCCTGTCTATTACAAGTAACGCAAATTGACATCAGATATAAGTGTACTTAATGGTAATTCAAATGCTATACAAATTGAAATACAATTAATGTAAGAGCACTTTTCTTATTAGTTTCTATTTGTTTTCTTTTTTTTCTTTCATAATCCCAACTCAATACATTGATCATCATTCTTCTGACCTTAATTCCCTCTCCCCCCCTTTGTACTTTGTATTTCGAACCACATAGTTGATTATTTATTAGTTTGGGTTTGTTTATCCTTCTAGTCAAAAGGTTCAGGGTTTTATTACCGGTTCTTGCTGTCTTTTGTTTGTTTTTGTTTATTCTTAACTTGAGTGTTGTCTGTCTGTGTGGTCTACGTCTATCTGCAAACAATGTTCCTGAAACCGTCCTCGTATTGAAAAAAATAGTCTATCGAAGGAATTCACAAATAGGTGTTTTATTGAAGAAAACAAAACACAATCTTCGACTGTTTTATTAACCTTTGATTTATCATTTAAATTAAAGTGATACAAGTATGAGTAGTCGAAGTATGGCTATGAAACATGTACATGTACTAACATCTTATAGTAGACCTGAAAAAAGGCAACACAGAATTTAAAAAATCACCCGCAAAAATTCTTATTTTGTACGTTGTTTATACGATCTTCGTCTGTTTTTCTTCGTCGTTTTTCGTCTTTTTTCGTCTTGTTCGTTTCTATTTCATGTATGTATATTTTAAAATAGAATAAACGCTGCCGGAATAGCCTAACAAATTGAAACAAACTAGAATCATAAATATTTGGGTAAATACCAAAGCCCAAAGAAATTCTAAAATTAATTTAGAAGAACCAAGATATATTTACATACAAGTATATAAACTGTTTCTCTTTTTTTAATAGAGCACATAATTTGTATTCCAACATTTACGATAGACTAGTTACCTTACAATAATGTACATAATAATATTGAACTCTCCACTTTATATTCAAAATAAACATAACACGAATCAGTATTTAAGTTCAAGTTTTGCAATCGCAAAGCTTTGTTTTATTCTATTCGTCTATTCAGTTCGTCTCACTTTGAGGCTCAGTTCAAACTACCAACACAAACTGGGTAGTTGATAGGGGAATCCCTTAAAGTTGCTGACTCCGCCGCCTGCGAACCCAGCGCTAGTGTGCAGGTGGCTCTTGTTGGAACTGAACCAGTATAACCATGTATGTAGTGACTGCTCCCACCATCTGAAACATGGAACCATGTACATATAATTATTTTAAAAGAAAATCGTTGGATGTTTTTCAATGTAAACTATGTACATTTTTCAAAAAATTAAGATTGCGAAAATTATTTATAATATGTGTAATTAATATGTGTATGTGTAAATATATGTGTAAAAAGAAGCTGAAATAAGCTAATAAATGCAAAATTCAGATAGAAAAACAAGTGACTCTCTGTTGTCCTATATACATTGCGTTGACTATATTTTGGTGTATTTCAACCACAAGGAAGAAGACAATATCACAATTAGGACTACCGTGTAGAGAAGGGTAGCATCAATGGGGAATAATCCGCAAGCGGTGAACTGGATTTTCCTGTGCAGAAGTTGAAGAGAAAATCGTTTCAGCTGAAACGAAACAAAGGAAATTTTTTAGTTAAGTTGATATCCTAGAAATGAGACACCTTCACTTGGATCTACGCCCATGGGGGGGGGGGGGGAGAGGGGGGGAGTTATCAAGTGGTGACTCTGCTAGTTGTGACGAATCACATTGTTGCAAAACGATGATAATTTTCACAATATGAGTATGTGATACGCGATGGTGAAGATATCCGTAGCCTATACAATTAAGTCAGGATTTGATTCTGAAAGAAGTTCTGTACTGCATCGATCATCTACACCGCTAAGCAATTGAGGATCATCCCCCCATCCTTTACACATAACATCCCGTTTTCTTAGTACATCCAAAATGTCTCTTACTCCAAACTCGCTTCCCGCTTTTCCCCCAGGATATAATAGTCCTATGGGGCTTTGTATGAAATGATAAGTGACCATTTGCCAACTTCATTAGACTTAATGATTGATATATAATTAAAAAATAAAAAATAAATATAAAATCAGGGAATTTATTACACAAAATGCTGCCACATACATTTAAGTGGAAATATTGTTAAAGTTTTACCTGTGTTCTGGTTTTCTTGTCCCAGTTCATAAACAGCAGACGATGAACATGAGTCGCTGTGAGGTTGGCCTGAAACAGATCGAATGATCTAGTTAGTTAATCAATCATCACCTCGGTAGTAATACGCGAGATTTTACTTCTGAATGAATCCGGTTCTATTGAAAACACCGGCGAACCTGACAGAATGGTTCAGCCCTAGATTGGAGACGCCTACCCCGCCTCGCTTCTCATGGAATCGGAAAACCATGCACACGAAAATCATGTTTCACTAATACAACATGAAAATTGTACATATATAATGTTGATAACTCTACTGAGTTGGGAAAATAATCTCAATTGAGTATTTATTCGATAATTTTCGATACAAAACATCGATCGATAATCAAAGAACAAAGTACTTAGATGTACTTTAAACGGAATAATAACTACACATGCATTACTTACCTGTTAAACTGTGCTGCTTTAAGTGCTTTTTTCAAATACTAAAGGAACTAAAAGGGCAAACAAAATACAATTCAGCCACACAATAGGGCTTAAACTTACCTGTTCAACGGTCATGCTACACGTGGTTGTAACAAGTACTAACGGAAGTACTACTGTAAAGCCAATAAAAACTGCATACGAGATACAACTTCCAACACCAATTTTAGCCGGATTTGCAAAGAGAACCAACTCGACAATAGTTATAAAGTTTACAAAACACGAGATAAACATAAGCAGTAAGTACGGAGAGTACATAGAGTTGACCTCTATGGCAAGGTCACACAGAATGTCGTGCAGTGTTGCCAAGGTGGGCAGTGATACCTTCGTTGGGTCACCCAACGTGTTTATAACGCGTATGTTTATGTGATGTCTTCTTGCTAACCTCTTTGTATCTGTCACGTGTCCTATATTGTCAACGAGTTTGTTTATAAGGGAATATCTTTGATACAAGATAAAAGTAATGGAAATGAAATGGGTGATTATTAAACCCGTTATTGAGTTCTCTATCGCAGATACACTCCAACGTACGATTTCGTCCAATATACTTTCTATATAACCAGATACTCCACAATGCACCAGATAAACACTGAGGATAATTGTTTTAACATCGTGAATTTAAATAAGATTAATTGATGTCTGATAAATGTGTGAGACCGTTTGTATAATTCAAGTGTGTTAATGATTTTAAACTTTAAGTCAATCGAATTAAATACCCTAAGTAAACTGAAGACGCGTTGCCCGTTGACGTTGTACTTCACAATAAACAGAATATTTATTAACACATCGAAAATGTCTTGAAATTCAATGATTAACCAATCTAAAACTTTGTGGTAATTGTTTGATTCACTAAACCAATTTAATATCGATTGGAGAGTGTATAATATTAAAACTAGTGAGTATATAACACTCATAGTTACACCAAAACGGTCGATTTTCATACGACTATATCGACGAGAATTTTCGTTGGTAAATATCGATAGACCTAAGAGTTTTGATAGTTTTAGTAAATAAGAGGTTGCTGTGTAGTTATCCATTTCTATAGCAGTTATTCCTCTTGCGAAGTAAGTTCTTTAAAGCAGGAAGAGATTTGGTTTGAACGACTAACGAGAAATAAAATACATTTAACCTACATTCCGCTTCAGAAGGTAGAAGTGCATAATATTTATTGACAGTTAAATGGTGGAATAGGTGGACATAAGAAATAGTTGATTTGCGTGACAGGTTTTGTTGAAGATTTGAAATGCGGAGAAAATATTGACATTTTTATCTTGTCACTTCGAAAGAGGTACTTACGTACTTAGTATTTAAATACTTCACAGGATTATTCTGCCAGTCATTACGATGGTTTATCGATTAACAAAATAGTATCAAATAATGTTTTGAGTAAATTGACTCTTGTGTTTTAAGGAGAAGTTAGCAATTTTGTGATTTGTAGCTGAAATGTATGAAGAAACTTCGGTAAAGTAAAATGATAATCTCAATTTGTAGTGGTTCATTTCTAAGGTGTTGCAATAATACGTGTGTAACATTTTTCGTAAAACATAATTTATCTCCAGCAAAGGGAGTATTATCACTGTATAATAAGACTAACTTTAGAACCGCTTTCCGTCTAATTTCTTCATTACACATGTGTAATGTAAGTTTAATGTAGATCTAGAAAATAATGTACTCTGTTGATGATAAATAAATAATCATTAATACAAAATATGTCATTTATCTTACAAACATTACCAAATGCATAGTTACCTGGTCTATGGTATTGCTGCATGTGAAAGTTAGAAGCACTAGAGGAAATACGTTTGTAAAACCAATGAAATACAAATTTGCGATTATACTTTCTACAACATTTTTACCCGAGTTTGAAAATAGATCAATCTCCACATTGACCAAGATGTCCAGAAATAGCGACATCATTATAAGTAGTAAGTACAACGAGTACAGAGAATTTACTTCCTCGGAAAGGTCGCATAGTAGGTCATGCAGTGTTGCCAAATTGTGCAGAAATGTTTTTGAATTGAGTCTCGAAAGTCTGGATATAATAATCTTTATTTGTTTACGCGTTATTTTGTGAACTATCGTTTCAATATGTTCGATACACTCGAGTTCTTTATTTAAGAGAGAATATCTTTGATTCAAGAAATAAATTATACCAACATAGTGAATAATTAATATTTGTAATGCTGAACTTTGTAATATGTAAACTGTAGAACCAAGAATTGCATTTAATTTGCTTTCTTTGTGTCCGGATATGTCATTGAGAAATATATATATGAGAAAGCCAGTTTTAAACACTAAACCAAAAAAGAATATAAGAATCTGGTGATTACAAACTAACTGTGCACGATTATGTAATATTTGAGCTTTTTTCGTGGTTGTAAATTTTGCGTCTAGTTTAGTAAAGACCATGATGACTCCAAAGACACGACCTCCATCAAAGTTATACTTTAAGATAAGCAATGTGGTCATGACAACGTCAAACAGTTCCTGGAATTGCAGAAACACGTAAATTATTTTCTTGTTGAAATAATTCTTCTCGGAAAACCACTCGAAAACCATTTTTGACGAATACAACACGAAAGTTAATACATTAATAACGCTCATAACTACATTCAAACGAGATATTTTCAATCGAGTATATATTCGATGGTGTTCGATGCGAAATGTCGATAATCCAAAGAACTTCGACACGACTAGTGCAGGCATAATAGCTCTGTAAATCCCCATAGTTTGTTTGATTAATTTAGAGATTTTATAAAAATTTAAAACAAATAGCTATATTTCCTATATCTATCTACGCCAAATACTTAAGACACATCCACTCAATACAATTCCATTACGATGACTAAAATATTCCAAAACGAGCTCCCTTCCCCCCCCCCCCCTTCCCACTCCCCCTTCCCCCTCCCTTGCTTGACATGTCACATAAATACCTACACATTGTAGAATACATCATTAGTTTTTGTTGTGGACATTTCTTAAGATATAAATGCGTCTTTACTAAAATTAGGACCATTGGTATCGTCTTATCTAAAAAACATTGTGCATTCATCAGTAAATTATTTATCAATGTATTGTACGAATTCGTAGTTCCCACGGGACGTCACAGTGGCCACTATTGTGAGGTATTGACTTATCGGCCTGGGCTACAACATTGGAGGCCAGATCGTTGTGTCAATGTGAAAATTTTACTTGAAATTGAGTAACCTCTTGAATAAACATATTTTAAAATTCATTAAGTGTATTTTTATTTACCTGTTGGACGGTGCTGTTACATGTGGCGATGAGTAGCACTAATGGAAGAACATCGGTCAATCCAATAAACACTAAACTGGAGAAACACATTTCTGCAACAGTTTCCCCTTTATCCCAATAAAGACTTATCTCCAGATTAGTAAGAATGTTTGTAAAGAAAGAAATTAATATAAGTAGTAAGTACGGAGAGTACAGAGAGTTGACCTCTACAGAAAGGTCACCGAGACGGTCATACACTGTTGCCAACTTGTGTAGAGAAGTTTCTGACAAGATACGCACTATATCTATCCCATGTACGGACCTCACTATTTGAAACTTTGTCTTTGATTGGTGTAAAATGTTTTCAAGCTCTTTGTTTATCAGGGAATATCTTTGATGTAAGAGTAAAATAAAATCGAGGAAATGAAGAACTAGCAAAAGTGACACTGTGTGAGCTAGTACGTAAACCATCCAATATCGTAATTCATCAAGATCGAATTCCTGTTTGAAACCTGAATTCTTATTCGAAACTATATAAATAATGAATACTATTTCCACTAAACGAAGTAAAACAAATATAATTAGCTGATATGTCGTAAATGTGTATGCACTTTTATGTAAAACTACGCTTTTAATTGATTTAAACTTAAAGTCAATTTTATCAATAAACGTTACTGCTCTTAAAGCTCGTTTTCTATCTACGTTGTATTTTATGATAAAGAAGCATATTACGAATGGATCACACAGGTCATGATATGTCATCATGATGTACAATATAAATCCATTTAATCTCTTTGGAACGGTAAATAAATTAAATGCGAAAACACAAAAACTGAACATTAAAATTGAGATGTATAAAAAACTCATAATGAAACCAATTCGGGATATTTTCATGCGCAAAGAGTGACGATGTAAATTTTCATTACAAAATATAGATAATCCAAATAATTTTGAGACATTAAGTATTAGAAATACTGCTGTGTAAACATCCATTGATGTGTGTCTGTGATAGGACTCTTAACGATACGGTTTATGTTATAACACAATTGTTATGCAGTTTGAAGGTTGGAGTTATTTTGGTGTTTTTGTTGCTTGTAGTTGGTACAAGTGTGTGACGTACAGATGGCGTATTGGCTAAGTGTTGTATTTAGAATGACCGAGACCAAACAGACTTAATGGAATACTGCGTTTACTTCATAGAGACTGTTAGGTATCTATTGACATAACTGTCCATTATGTTTAGTAGAAAATAAAAAAGTTTGGCGTTATTTAATTGATGTGATTAACAAAACTGATATACAAGCCAAAAGTACTTAGTAATCCTGTATATCACTATTAATGTCAAAAAAGTACTTAGTAATTATGTCAATCGATATTTATGTCAATCAATTATCTCAGTTATGGATTAATAGTGTGGGGAAATTCATCCAAAACTAATTTTCAGCGGATTTTTACTATGCAAAAGAAAGCCGTCAGATTAATAGGCAAATTTAAAAAAAGGAGCACCTGTAGAGGGCAGTTCAAACAGCTGAACATTCTAACACTTGCATGCCTTTACATATACAAACTAGTATTATTCTTTAAACAACATAGAGAGTACGACATAGCCAAAAACAGCAATAATCATGAACACAACACAAGGAGTAAAAATGATGTATTTGTGGTATCTCATAGACTAGCTCTATATGAGAAAAGCCCCACATATGCAGGCTCAATTCTTTATAATAAACTTCCTGTCACCATTAAAGATAAACCAATAGATGAACTTAAAATCAAACTTAGATCTCTTCTTGTAGAAAAAGAATATTATTATATAGAGGATTTTATGGAAGACAAGCTTGGTTAATTGGTTAGGTGGAATCGTTTTAGAGTTGATATCAATGTGTTTTTGAGCCTAAAGAAATAAGTCTTCATGGCATCACTATATTTTATATATTATATTTTATTTTATTTACTTCTAGCTTATTGACATTAGTATTATTAGACTCACCATATCTGGTTGTGACAGCATGAGTATAGGTCTATATATAATGTGTGTGTGGATAGGCAATTTTACATGCATTACATGTTATTGCATCGTGTCTGTACTGTCGATTCCTATTTATATTAGGCCTATGTAATATCTCATGTTTTTTTTTTTTTTTTATGTGTTAACCTATATAACGTAAGCCTTAGTCTTAATAAAAAAAGATGTGTTTCAAACAATGTAATTTTGCTAAAGAAACAAGGCAAAATAAATAAAAAATAAAAATAAAATAAACATGTCATTGATTTTGTTTACAATTCAACAGTAAAACGTAGACTCTAAATGCCTGACACATCCTGAATAAAAAGCATTGTTTCAAACACCCAACCATCAACTATGTTTTACATATATGTGTGATTTAGGGATAAACAGCGTAGATGATATAAAAAAACCATATGGGCTTTTTTTTACCGACTAGACGTTTCGTCTGAGCTACGTGAGAACTCACGAACATTGAAGTCACAGTGGTGCATGCTCCAACATACGTTCTTTATATATCCCGTGGTGGACGGTGCGGAGCGGCGAGGTCACGGTGCCGATTATACATTATTATTCCAATTCCTTGTCATATGGCCTGATTCGGAAATTTATTTTGCACATTCTTAAGCAGATAGGGAGAAAGAGCCCTTACGCTGTAATTTTTTTTTGTAAAAGGCGATGCTTAGCACAATGCATCCATTTCACGACTGTGACCCAAAACTTATACCAATCCTACTGCGTGGATTTCTGACCAAGACAATCGTCATCACAATAATATTCTCTATTCTTTCTCTAATATTCTCTAAACTCTGTAGTGCTAGACACATTATATACAGTGATTATCTTAATCAAACAAGGTAAATAACATGTACTCACTTGACAGGCAGTGCTGCTTCTGACGGTGGCTATGAGAACTAACGGGAGAATATCAGTTATACCAGTAAGACAGACATTTCCTATTAAAAAATGTAAAACACTAGTGCCAGTGTCCAGATAAAGATCCATCTCAACCATACTAAGGCTATTCACAAAGAAAATTATGATTATAAGTAGTAAGTATGGAGAGTACAGAGAGTTGACCTCCTCGGCAAGGTCAACGAGAAGGTCATGCAGCGTTGCCAAATTGTGAAGCGAATCTTTCGAGGTCGGACACAAGATATCTATAGTTTTCACGTATCTAACGTCTTTAGCCTTTGTTCTTGATTTGTTTATAATTTTTGTAAGCTGTGTGTTTATTAAAGAGAATCTTTGATGCAAGAGTAAAATGAAATCTAGGAAATGAAGAATTACAACAAGTAACACTGTGTTATGTAATACGTAAACTATCCAAAACAGAGTTTCATCCGGTACATCGTCTAGTTTGAATTCTGAAGATCTACTGAAAACGAAATACGGAATGTATATTATTTCCAGTAAACGCAGTACGACAAATGTGATAAGTTGATATTTCATAAACGTATTTGCACGTTTATATAACAGATTAATATTAATTTTTTTAAATTTCCGGTCAATTTTATCAATAAACGTTAGCAAATGAAATACTCGTTTTCTATCTGTGTTGCATTTTATGATAAAGAATGTTGTAATGAACGGTACGCTCAGGTCGTGGGTTGCCATCGTAATGTGCATTATAAAGCCACCTAATCGTATTGGGGCACTAAGCCAAAGAAATACAAAACGCCATAGACGAAACATAAAAAGTAAGATATTTAGCAAACTCATAACAATACCAAATCGAGATATTTTCATTGGTGAATTCCGATTTAAATTATTGTTACAAAAAATCGATAATCCAAAGAATTTTGAAAATTCCAATAGTATAAACACAGATGAGTAAATATCCATTGCTGTTTCCTACTATGCGTTAGTGTTAAGTTTGAAAATACGAATAATGTTTATAGATAATTTAGTAAGGATACACTAGCGTAAAGATTCAATATATTAAAATGTTATCGCTAAGGTGTGAAAGTGTGTAGTGTACTGAAAGTAGTCGACTAGACAAAACAGACCCAATGGAACACTACCTTTAATTTCGTAATCGATAATGTGTCCAGAAATGTATTGACATAAATGTCCTTTGAATTGAAATTCTATGAGGCAGGTGTAATTATTTTGATGTGATTGACAAAGGAGTACTTAGTATAGTATTGATTTTGTAATACTGTATTTGGTTAGGTTATTTTTTTAAGATTGATGTCAATCAACTGAACCGTTGCTTTGAATTTGTTTGTAAATTAACTACTATGTATACAGTTCGATTGTAAAACATTGTCTCTTCAATCCAGAAGAAAAAACATTGTCGGAAACACATGACAGCTCACATGTATTAAAACTATCACGACTAAAAATTATACTGCAACTTTCAAATACTACTAAATACAAAACAACACTAAAGTACTAAAGTTGTCTATTTTGCCCGCACCTGGTAAACTACGCGGCTTGGGTAGTTTTTTTTTGTAAGAGTAATATGATATGCAAAAGATTTGTTTGACTTTTTGAAAACAAATCGCTCATCTGGCAACGCACAGCCTTTTTTAGTTAAGACAACATTTCCAGTACCATATTTTTAGCTCAATTAATGCCACGTTTCATTTATGACTACAAATTCCTGTTGTGCGAATTACTAGTGAAGAGTAACGTAGTCTTGTCTACTGTGTTAAAGTCTCATGATCCTATACTATGCCAAACATAACCAGTTAATTTGAACAAATAATTAATTTACTTTGAATTTGTAGTGCTAAACACAAAGAATTCACACAAAGACATAACAGTCACACAAAGAATAATATGTTTCGTGTGCTTACCTGATTGGCAGTGCTGCTGCTGACGGTAGTTATAAGAACTAACGGTAGTACGTGCGTCAAACCAGTAAACAATACATTTATGATTATCAAATCTATCCCACTTGCCCCAAAATCCAAATAAAGAAAAACGTCGACAATAGTGATGATGTTAACAAATATACTGATAAATATAAGTAGTAAGTACGGAGAGTACAGAGAGTTGACCTCTACGGCAAGGTCACAGAGAAAGCCATGCAGCGTTGCCAGATTGTGCAGCGACGTTTTTGAATAGCTGCTCAACATATTAATTATGTTCATTTTTCTAACTTCTTTGTCTTTGGTCTTTGATTTGTTTAGGATGTTTTCGAGCTCTTTGTTTATGAGAGAATGTCTTTGATGCAAGAGTAGTACGAGATCGATGAAGTGGACAATTGGTAACGATGATATTGTACAAGATAATACTGCAACTACCCAAAACAAGTTCTCATCGGCTTTGCCTTCCTCTTTGTAACCAGATTTTCTGTTCAAAATGAAGTTCAAAATGAATGATATTTTGACCAAAAGCAGCGTAACAAATATAATTAACTGATATTTTATAAATGTACTTGCACGATTATACAACACTTTGGTCCTTATTGATTTAAATTTATCGTCGATTTTGTCAATTAACTTTACCAATCTTAACACTCGTTTCATATCAACGTTGTATTTTATTATGAAAAATATTGTAATGAACGGATCTAACAGTTCATCAAATCTCACTATTATGAGCATTACAATACTGTTCAATCTGTTTCGGACAGTAACCAAAAGAAACACTATTCTACAGATGCGAAAACCGAACATGAAAATGTATACAGAACTCAGAAAGAAACCTATCCAAGAGATGTTCAACTTAGAAAATCGATTTAAATTTTCTATAGAAAATATCGATAGTCCGAATAGTTTTGAAAATTCCATCAATGGAATGATAGCTGTGCAAATACTCATTGTTACTTCTTGTTGGTTCTACAATATCCTCAAAACATGAGCCGTCCTAGCAACGAAGCACTAATGAATTCAAATTTGTTCGGAATCAGCCTTGTTGATTCGGGAATTTGTCCGCAGGTGTTTGCACTTTCCAATCACTGATTCGCATGTTTCATAATATTAAAAACATCAATCTTTGATTGGTTATCGCTCACTCGTCGATGGTGTTTGTAGCCTACAGGATTGGCTTAGTTGCTTTAATTTAAAGTCCCCCACTGAAAATCAGTCTTGTTATACTGAGTGGGTAGACTAAATATAAATTTATTACTTTTTTTTACAAGAAAATTAATATAACAAAAGAACTTCAACGAAAACGTTAAGATTAATGTTATGCAATCAATATTCTGTGACATAATTAACGGATGGATGAAGCGAACACTAAGCTGACCTGAAGAAAAGCTTCGTTTACTTAGACTCAAGCCAATCACGTGATTATTAGATATTGATAATAATGTGAAACTTCCGTCAATCTAAACACCAACATAGGCCATTTAAAGTGTCGAGAATAGTGCTACATACCATTAACGACGTCATTTTAGATTCAAAATAGTTCAAGAATTCAATAATTTACAGCTGCTAAAACATCACCTGTGCATTACTGCAAAATACTTCATTTTCTTGCTAAATGAATGCATTAATGTTACATAAACTTTTTTGCCGTATAGAAAATAATGGGTTATTCGCTTAAAGAACACTTAGGAATTATCAATAGTTGTGGCTATATAACGTTGTTAAGTGCGTCTTCAAACATAAGTACTCATCTTCATTGTGAGCATGTTGATGGAGTTTTTTTTTGTCGTGTCAATCAGACATAACATGTTGCATTGATAATAGCTCGTATCTACTATAAAATGACCTGAAACACTTAGTGTTTTGGAAAAACACAAATCAACTTACCTGTCCGATGGGCACGCTATAGATATGGTTGTTACAACTGTGAACGAAATTCACAATGATTATGACGAGATAACACGTCAAAAAACGGATTTTATATAAGAAAAACATCTCAACATAAGTTTAAACACTATAACTTATTAACTATTAATCAATGTAACGTACCTGTTTTGCAGTACTGCAGCAACCGATTACCAGAATGCACAGTGGGATCAAATTGTTGGAAGTGGTATAAATGAGTTGAGCTGTAACTCTTTCTATGACTTGAAAACGATTTGTAAACAGAACCCTCTCAAAATTACACAAAATATTTATAAAACCTGTGGTAATGAAATTTAATAACTGCAGGGAAAATAACGAGTTCAGCTCGGATGTTAGGTCGCATAAGATGTTGTGCAGTGCTGCGATTTGCTTCGTTCTAGATCTAGTTCGGGCCACATGGTAAACGGTTTTAACTTTGTAATGTAACTGGTCATCGATCTCTTTAAGTTCTTCGTTTAAAAGGGAAAATCTTTGTCTTAAAAGTAAAACAACACCTACAAAATTATGGATTACAAAATTGCGAATGGCAGAGTATATTAAAAATGCAAACCACAGGGTGAAGCTTAGAGTTCTTTCGTCTTTATTAATTGCTTTGTTAAAGGTCATGTAAAGCATTAAGGTTACGAATATAAACGACAAGAAAATAAAGTAAATTGATTGAATTTTTACAAAATACTTAGTGCGTTTATATATCAGTGAGACTTTATACGCTATGAATTTTCTATCGATAAGTGATATAACCCTTAACACCCTTGCGAGACGATGAGCACTGAGACTACAATTAATAATATAAAATACAGGTACTGTAGCGGTGAGGAAAGATTGAAAACTCTGCACATAGTTTACAATAATACTATTTTCAAAAACTTTTATTTCATTATACCTGAGCATTAGCACCGGGAAGTCAAAAACAACTGAAAAGAAAATCACCAACAAACTAACAGCTAAACCACACTTGGAGACTTTCAATCGCCGTCTTCCAACTGGCCCATTAAGAGAAAATGGTGATAATCCAAATAGTTTAGTCACTTTAAGCCACGGGATGAACGCAGAATATAAATCAATTACCATAATTATTTTACTTCAAACATTTTCGGTAATAAAAAAATTGCTATCATAGTTATTAAAACTTAATATCTGTACTGTATTGTGAGTGTAATTTTGTTTTACAATCCTATTTCAACGACGTCCGCTTATCTAATACTAACGACGGCTATTGTATATGGTATCTCCATACATTCAGCACCCCCCGCCCCTCTTGTCACATTTCTCTTTCTTTCCTCGTATTCTTCCATTCTTCTCGTTTAGCCCCAAACACGCCCTCTGCTTATGTGCTGTTATATTTCAATAGTTACGAAAAAACATCTGATAAAAATACACCGTCAGAATTGGAATTCCAAATTTAAAGGTTTTAATGGGAAAGTGACACGTTAATAATGTAGTATACCTCACTAAATACATTTATTTTTTATATTCCATCGTCCAGGATTGTCAATTGAAACACATTTTTATTGATTGTCGTTTTAAATAGCGTTTGGCTCTTTATATTAAAAAGCACGCGTTATGCGTCATAGAGTAGATGAAACGGTGACTTTGAAGCCGTCAAAGCCATAAAGAGTGAAAATATTTGTATCTAGTTTACCTTGTTGATAATCTGCAGCCACTTAGTAACTGTAAATAATGTATGGTTTAACATTTTTGATGGAGTTGTATTAGTCGTGTCAATCAAATCAAGTATTTCATTGATTGAATATCGTATTCACTATCCTATTTATTCAGTTCTTCCCCTCCCCCCCCTCCCCACCACTCACCTTATTGAGAAATTGTGATTATGTCATTGTTGTAATGTCCGGTACACATACAAACATTCACATACAGATATAATAATAATAATAATAATAATAATAATAATAATAAATGTGCTTTATTTGGAAAAAAGTACAATTGTAATTGTTGTGATATTTTATTTGTTACCAATTAATTAGATCAACTTTCCACTAAAGAAAAAAATATTTGTGTGATAAGCTCGAATTAAATGGACCTAGGTTTTATGTTCCATGTGTAACACCTGTAAGCGTGGCAGCCATCTTTGCGACTGAACTGATAGTTTAAGTACGTTGCCATGGCGACAAACGTTTTGGTGTCTATTGTAGTGTACTTCCAAAAAAAAGTATGTTCTTTAAAACAGCGTCATTGTCTATATTTGTGATTATTTTTTAATATATTGTATTACATTTGATAAGTCATAAGAATGATGTGTGTATATTTTTATAACACCCACCAATATATCACAACAACCTAAGAAGAAATTGACTGTTCTCTGTATTAATTGAAATTTATTAAATTGATATTAAAACCTAGGCTACTTGCTACTTAAAAGTTCTACTAAAAATATACATTTTATAATTACCTGTTGAACTGTTATGCTGCATGTAGTTGTTAAAGTCACTAATGGAATCACATTCATGATAACAACGAAAAACAAAATTGTAAACACATTTTCGACAATATTTTCACCGGCATTCGCAAACAAAACTATCTCTACCCAAGTCAATATATTTACAAACATGGAGAAGAATATGAGTAGTAAGTACGGAGAGTAAAGAGAGTTTACCTCAATGGTAAGGTCACAGAGAAGGTCATGCAGTGTTGCCAACTTGTGTAGAGAACTTTCCAAAGTTTTTTTGACTACAGTCACCTGTAAGTATTTCACTCTTTTGAGGTTTGGCTTTGATTCATTGAATATTTCATCAAGCGTTTTATTAATAATAACGTATCTTTGTTTAAAGAGTAAAACCATGTTAACAAAGTGAAGAATGAGAAGTGTTAGTACAGAACTCTGCAATAGATAAACACTCCAACCTACAATGGCTCGATAGTCAATGTCAATATCCTTATACGGACCTGTTTGATTAATAACTATGTACACAGCTGCGGCAAATTTTAATAAAAACACCATCAAAAAGGCGATAAGCTCATAGTTTATAAAATTATTTGCAGATTTATGTAAAAGTTGGGTTTTTACATGTCTGAACTTTGCGTCCATTTTGCTAAGAACATTGATCAAAGCTAACAACCGTTTGGCGTCAATGCTGTACTTGGCGATAAATAAAGACTGTAACAAGGTATCAAACAGTTCTTCGAATGCAATAATAACCCATGTCATTAAGGTTTTAAAGATATTTGACAATCTAACCCAGTTATATATCATTAGGGATGAATAAAGTACGAAAATCCAAAAATTCAAAATGCTCATAAAAAATCCGAACCGTGAGATTTTCACGCGATTTTTGCGATTTCTATTATCGATACGATAAATCGAAAGACCGAATAATTTTGAAATATTGATTACTTTAATAATAGCCGTGTATATATTCGTGGGTTTCAAGTTATTCGTCGAACAATTCTCGGACATTATTACATATAGTTGTGCGATATCGATACAAAAATGTATCTTTCCCTATCAGTAGTTTACTTAACAATAACTAATGGCTACTTTTTACAATTAATAATGGCGGATTTCTCGCTTCCTGTTAAAGAATATAAACCATTGCAAATGTTAGCAAGATACATTTGTAGATTTGTGTTGAACTTGACGCGTTTTGTCTTGTTTTAGCTTACACAAGTAGTTACGCACTGAGGAATAATTTATTATTACCTCGTTCTCAGCTTTGTCTAGCTCTAATGGAATTATAGCTGTCTAGACAAACGTTATCGTTTTGCTGGAAGCTTTTATATTGTTCTGAAACGAACATGTGAATGATTGTCACTAGTTTTTATACGATATTGATCTGTAATATTCGTTAATCGTATTGAACGAATTCAATAGGCTCCATAACAAGTTTTGTTTCGTTAGGATAAAGCCAAACACTTGTTGATAATGTTTCTGTTTATGTTTACGTAAACCTTGTAAAATTGTTCCTTAACAACTTTATGGATGTTGACGTCATAGATGAGTGAGTCGCAGCCAATCAGCGGTTGGCTTTTACAAATACTTGCATTTGATAGGCTAAGCCTCACTTATCTATGAAGTCAGCAGGCACAAATGGAACGTCTTTATCCAACAAAATAAAAATACAGTGATAGAAAATATGTTTAAGGAGAAAAAATCTACGGACACCAAGAGTGAATGGAAATATCGAATAAATAAAATGTGTTTCTTGTAGTAGATTGCTTTTCCAAATAAATATTGTATGTCACACATATATTTGTCCGTTACCTAGGGGTTATGGTTAGTTTATGTAATTGCCCTCTAGTATTGCTAGGGATGTTTTAGTGTTAACAATAAGTTATTTAATAAACTGACAAAATGTTTACCGTATTCATA
Source organism: Isoperla grammatica (assembly GCA_945910005.1). Lineage (NCBI taxonomy): Eukaryota > Metazoa > Arthropoda > Insecta > Plecoptera > Perlodidae > Isoperla > Isoperla grammatica. Next base: position 7,683,362 of record OX246748.1, read on the forward strand.
TTTATATTTACATAATTGTAGGAAGCAGCTTAGTAAGAGAGATTCTAGAAATAGTTTGGCGCAATTCTGTCACAAATAATAGCTAGATGAACCTTTAGAGAGTAATCCAACTATGAAGCTCACAGCTCTATAGTATTTGAGGAGGTCAGTAACACATACATGCATACTCGCTTTAACCTAAGTGTTTTAGTGTGATGTATGAACACATTAATACCGAATTATAATGCATTAAAAACAACATGCATAATCTCAGAGAAGAGTCTATTAATACATTATTTACATATGTTAATGTACTTTCTAGTTTGGTGTTCGGTGTGGGCCACAGCCCGTGGGCCCATTATCTACTTGATGCAAATTTCTAAGCACTATTTGTAAAACATTTAACTCTGACAAGTTAATGTAGGCGTATTGACATTTTAATTGTTTATTTTATCCTACACAAATTGCGAAAAATGAAAATGAAAAGTTTCTAAAATGAATTTACTTCTCGTCGTGTTCATGGATTGAAAGTATCTCATAGTTTAATGCGGGTGGCAGCCATCTTCGAGAACCCCCCCCCCCCCCACAAACGTTGCAAGTATGTTTCAAACTAAAGATTATTGACATCTATTGCCTAAAGGAAATAAGAATGAAGACAACCGACTCGTTTTCGCACTAAACCCCGAATCTTTTATCATTCTATTGTAATAAATAGATCTTTAAAAATTTAATTTCAAGTAGACACTCATATTAGAAGATCCGTGTGTTTATCTGCTTTCGAAGCCATTACTTTTTATATCTATCCAAAGGAAAAAAAAACGTGTAAATGAGTATGAAGAGAAATTAAATTTCTCACCCATCAAAATATTTTAATCTATTTTTTTTTCTTAGACGAATCACGAACAGTTTTATCTTTATTAGTTTTTTTTGAGTGGCGAAGAGTCAGAATCGATTGAAGCGATGGTGCATGGGCACACATTTCACACGACCTTTGACCCTTACTGACACGTTTCCATTACTTTAGTATCGTGTTTAGATAATATGCAATTAAACGTATCGTACGCACTTTGTTGACCCAGTGCGTGATGGCCGTGATGATGTTAGATATTCTTGTCAAAACTGTGTTTGGTCAATTTGAATACTTAAAAATGTGAACGGTATTTGTTTGTTGCTCATAATTACGTCTGCAAATGTTTTTTTTATAACTTTTGTCCTGCCACGTAGATATCCTATACACATACACATTTTTTGTATTTATAAATATATTTTTTTGTACATGTAAGTACTTTTAAGGTGGGGGGGGGGGGAGAGAATATTTGAATTTTGCATGCAGAAGAGAAAACAAAAAATACGAGGCTTAAGTATTTTATAAACTAGGTTTCGTTTGCTATTTTTGGAAACATGTTTTTAATTTCTCTAGTTTCTTAAAGAATAAAAGGAGATTACACTTAATATCAAAGATTTTCGTTTTATATGAAATGTGTGTAATTTTTTATTATTTTGCTACTTTTCTATTTCGGTGGCTGTCACGGTCGGATTCAACTATACTATATCGAGCTTTCCCGGGTATAACTGTGTCAAAAGATGAAATTAATCCAACGTTTACGAAATCTTGGAGTTATACACTTTGTAAATTGGTTTCTTTATTCATACTCGCTTTCCATATTTGTATATCATGTACATTTTATAAATTGATTTCTTTATTCATACTCGCTTTTCATATTTGTATATACATTCATTTTTTTTCATTTTTTTTTCATATTTCATTTAGCAACTCTTTCGATAAATCTGGACTCAGGAACTTTGCAGAAAAAAATGTGAGGTGGACGAACAACGTCCTTCCCCCACTAAACCCTAGAACATCACCCATACCTCCCACATACCACACCAGCAATAACATATCCTCCACACGACGTCCATTGTTACCTAAATACGCATCACAGCGTCACGGCAAGGTTTACAACCACCACATTGTATTAGCCGACACCTACAACCGACAGTTTGCATTTTACGCCGCCAGGGGGCACATTTCGCAATCTGTCTCTACATCACAATGAATACATTTACATTATTCTCTTCCGATCACGCACGAGAGTTAATCAAGATAACATCTTTGAGTATGGAGCATGGGTGGAGGGTCAACGTCAGTGGTTGTTTGTTTACCGCATATTTTCTTATTCAATAACCAATCTTTACTTTTGACACTCAATTCGTTTGTTGAATGCTTCAGATGTAGTACATCAGCCCAGGACGTTTTGCTTACAAAAAAGGTCGACGCATTTTGACTTTGGAATATGTTAAAACAATGTTACCTGAGTTGGAATTCATGAGGTGCTTAGTTGGCAAAAGGGCCAAACACGCCGCCATCTTGGATTTTATATAATTCACGTTAATGGCTATAAAAACCAAAGTGCTTGACCAATTTTAAAAAACGTTTGTATTTTAAACAGTATTTTTTAATTACAATATACTTGTGTAGGAAATGTTTAAATTTAATAATTATATTACACATTTAAAAAACATTTTCCTACTCAATGTTTTTAGTTTTGGAATATTAAGCTTATAACTTTTATGGAAGCGTACTAACTGAAAAAGTTTTTCATATAAACGTTTTAGATAGCTTTATTTAAAAAATAACGCAATCAAATTCAAGTCTGTATCTAGAATAGGTCCTGAGATATGAAGTTTTAAAGAGTCGCACTACGCTCTAGAGCCGTTTGGATCAAGTTCTGTTGATTTCGAATATTATTGTGCTGTTCTACTAAACGTCAACATGAAGAAACTCTTCTGCCTTGACCGGTCATTTTGTCGTTCACAATGGTACAGATAGTCACGTAAGTAAAACTTTGTAGATACTTTGAAGATCTCTGTAAACTTTCTTATCTGTAAACTTCTGTCAACGTATTACGTATGTTTAAATCTGTAAACTTTGTAGATCTCCCAAGTTAACTATTCTCAAGATGGCGAAATAGTTAAGTACACTATTACTTACCAAATTGTTAGTTCTCTAGTTCTAACATCTACTTGAAACGAGTTCATTAGTAATGATTTTTATATTTATATAATTTTATAGACCCCAAACAAAGAAAGCGTTACGAATGACGCTTGTTCACTCTGGAGACCTCATGAAAGAACGCAAACAAAAATCTCTTGATTTTAATTGAAACAGCGTGCATACACGGATACATTCCTGTAGAGTGTGGCTAGATGAGGATGTTAGTTCATCATGAGAGTAGTAAGGAAACTACAATGATGCACTACTATTGTGCATTCGCCGTGAACTCATACTATAGCCGAATAGCGCATATTGGGTGGTAGTCAAATAGCCGTTAGCATTGCTCCTCTACCGAACGCAAGTCGCTTCATACTCAAAGACATCACGGAATCATGGCTATCTATTAACACTATCTGATGCGTGGGTCCAGTCATGTAGACTGGTGCTATTGCCGTCGGCTTAATAAGAAGAAGAATGCGGGCAATGGTAAACAATGGAACATTCATTGACTGGAGGTTAAAGGCGACATGTTCTTATCAGTGTGTTGTTTTTGTTGTTGTTATGTCAATATTGATAAGAGTCACGTTGACTATAAATTATGTAGAGTCCCTGCTGTTCGATTCAATACTTCATTTACGACTGTGTCCTCGCAAAGCGTGGATTCTGTCAATCAAATTTTGTCCTGCCGTCTAACCTCAAGGCTTTCTTCTGTCGGCTTCTCGTTATAAATGTATATTATATTGAAACGTAGTCTACCTAAAGGAGAGAATAAAATATGTATGAATTTGAATTTGAATTGCACGGCATGGTAGAACCTTGCATAATTTTAGAAATATCACTTTGACTAACTAAATTCTTTAATAGGTTAAGAGGCCATATTAGCCAGAAACTCTGAGGCCGTAATATAATTCATTGAATCAAGTCGTACATTTTGGACAACGGGGCTAAAACTACGCATTTATTAGCGTTTTACGCTAAATTGGAATGTGAACAGAACCCAATCATGTTTTGATGTTTTGGTCGTAGAAAGTTCAATTTGCAAATTTCCCATACACAGAAAGATAGTAACTTTTAAAAAAATTGCCTGGTTTGTGTTAGATATGAATGACCACAAGGCATAGGGGAAAAACTGTGTTGTCTCTTAGTTTTAGGCACGTACTTTAAATGCGTATTTAAAAGAATTTGCGAATTTAAAACACTTTTAAATTTAAAACACGTAGGAAACCCATCTTAAGTGTCGACGTTAACCCAACTACCAAATTTATTTAAAAACAAAATTTGCATTTAAATATAGTTATAAATTTAAATCTACGACACTTTTAATTGGTAGTGTCAAAGCTTTGGTCCATCTTTTATGTCTGCGCACGTTCTTTAGCGCACGCACATCTTGATTTACGCATGGTCACAACATATGTTGTATAACACTGTCCGCTTACATTTTCCACACCGAAACATTAAACATTAATTGCTCATTGATAAAAGAATATGTCTTTATTTTTATTTTTTTTATTTTGTTTCTTTTAGATAAAAAATACAATCGCACTGGTTCATGAAAAAATACATTAGGAAATAATTTATTATGAAAAGAAGAAAAAAATGGGCGAATTTAAGTACATGTGTACTTTTCTTACAATTAACCCTTCTTAAAATTACACTATATGAAGTACCTTTACAAATGACATTATCATAATATGATTATTCAATCTTAAAAACTAGACATGTAAGGGTGAAGTACACTATACAGTTTTTCTTTAAACTTATAATCTAATTTTAAAATAAAGTTAAAGTTAAACTAAAAAAAAAAAGAAAAGGAAGGTGAAAACAATACAAAGCACATAAGAAAGATGGTATAAGAAAATATTACTGACTGTTGTACTTTAAAAATGGCAAAAAGTGAACCAAAATGTGACATCTCCCAAAGAAATTGGTTTTAATTCTTGTGATTGTTTGTTCCAATAAATATTCTCGTGTTTCAAATGTTCTCACTTCATTTTTGCAATGTGATGTTGCAACAAACCTTTCACAATGAAATAAGTTAATAATTTAAAAAAAAAAACTGAAATATTTAACGGAACCGAGTAACATTCGAGATGACATTTTTTTTTTTTTTTTTTACAATTTTACGACATTTTCAAGCAATTTCAACGGCTAGAAATTGGAAGATCCGAAGGTTAGGTCGACAAATAGACGAAACTATGTTTGCAAGACTGATTTAAGTTATTTTTACAGTACCGATGTTCTTGCCACCTGAGTTATCACAGAACATTCTCTTATGAAATTGCTGTTTGTTTTGGTCGTAGTTAACTCATGATGGATTGAACAGAAGACTACATTGTACAATGTATTATGACATTATACTCTATGCTGACTTGCAGTCTACTGTTCCATCGATCATGTAGCTAAAACGTCACTAAAGAAATAGTTTATCCCTGGAATGGAATCTGAGCACCTTTACGGTCTCCATTAGCGGCAAATTTAAAAATGTCCTTTGAAAAATTACGCGCGCTTATTTATTTATAATAATGTAGGTTCTCTTATGATGACTCCGTCGATGTGTGATAGATCTGATTTGGCCGACGTCATGTGACGTAGCATGTGGATAGGTACCACGTAAAATAAATGGAGTTTCTGAGAACGGGGGGGGGGGGGGGACTCTATCCCCAAAGTCCCCCCCCCCCCCCCCCCCACCCCCTTCTGCTGCTCCACCGTTTTCCCCGAATGCCTCTGAGGCCAGATCCTCCAGTTTCTTCTTGTGTCCAGGATCTTGTCCTGGGTCTAACCGATAGAGGTGGCTCAGTGCTCAGCACTCGAGACTCTAATACGGGAGGTCACCGGTTCGGTACCCGTTATCGGCAATCATGACTGAAAGTTTTCCCCCGGTTTTTCTCAGTCACTAGGCGAATGCTGAGATTGAGTCATACTAAGAGCCCTCGGACATTCCTCCCTAACTATTTTATTACAACACAGTACTTATTTAGTCATCTGAAGAAGGACATGAATAGACCATTTTCAAAATTGATCTAGAATCCTGAGACAGAGTTGGTCACGATCCTCTAAACCTTCAATGACAACAAGTCAACAATGCACAACAATAATAACTAGTTTTAAAATATTATATCAAGGTTCATAATTCATTTTTTCATTGTTTGTTGTGCATTGTTGTCATTGAAGATTAAGAGGACCGCGATGAACTCAGTCTAAACTTTAATCCGGCGATTTTCTCTTAATCGGAGATGAAATATGACGCCACCATGCATTTTGTATGTAATATTTGTAATCAATCTGAGATTAGTAAATCGGCCGATTAAAAAGTTTGGTAAATTCGGACCTAAGGGTCTTGGATCAATTTTAAAAACGGTCTATTGTCCCTGGGCAGGTTTCCTACGAAAAATTATCATTATAATTATGATCTGAGGTCTGTATGAGAGTAGTTATGTTAGGTCTAGTATATATTGTCATTGTGTCCACGTCTTCGCTTAGCTCAGTGTTAACAATGTGTGCTGGACATGTCCAAGTCTCTAGGTAGTTCGAGGACGCTCTCTGCTTGGTAACTATAAACATACCGCCTTCCTTACTAGGCAGAGATAGAGTGATTAAAATATAGTCTCGTCATACGTGTGGTAACCTGTTTGGTGTTGTGACTTGTAGCTAGGCGTTTGTTGCTGTAATTAATTAATTAGTTAGTTAATTAAATTGGCTGTATTGATTTTTTTTTTAAATTGACTTACGTTATTGGTAAATGATGGTTAGGCCTATTCCTCGTTTTGAAATTTAAAGCTCTTTGTTAATTATTTATTTCCATAAAAGCCGTAAGAGAGCATTATTACCGATTGGATAGAATATTCATATTATTTTCGTTTTTATTTTTGTGACGAAAAGCACGAAAAGTGGGCAATTTTTTTCGAGTCAATATTTTTTATAATTTGTCCGGTGTAATGATAATATTTTATAAATGATACATTTCTAAAAATTATTCAAGTTCTGAAAAATCTTGAAGGAGTCCCAATGCCTCAAGTTACTCTGAATAGAAGTATATTAAGACTTTTTATAAGTAAGACCTGGATGAGCATGTCATGAATGAATTGTTACGCTCGTAAGAATACAGTGAATATGAATAAAACCGCTGAATTATAACTTTCACTAAATAAAACCAAAATTTGAAAATTCCCACACTATAAAATCATGAAATTTTACGGACCCTTAATCTTATGACTTACATAAATTTAAAATCGAGAACCATCCATGTTATATTTCTTCATAATTTTCAATAAATCCTACTACCTACCTTGCAATGAGCTTCGATTTAAATCAATATCTCCGAGAAAGGTTCACACGCTCCTCTAACAACACCGCTATGGGATATTACGTCACCGCACTCTCTTACGCAACCGCAGTTTGTTTTATGAGATTCCTACAGTTGAATATACAGAAAGATTTATGACAATCGTGACAGAAAATGGAACAAGTTTGAAAAACGCCTGCCTGCCTGCCAGCCAGCATGCGCAGTACCGCGTTATATTCAACTCACATTGCGCAAGTAGTAGACTATTACTGCACTGGCTGCACTGCTTGTTTGCGGATGTATATATATACATACATTTAGATTGATGTTTTATGTTACATGACACATTTGAGATTCAGAAAGAGTACTTTAAAAGAAACAGGATCTACAAGGAGAATTATGATGTACTTGTTAGTTATGTTTGTGAGTCAGCGTGTGAGAACAGTATCAGTACATTAGTATTAGCATAAGCGGATATATATACCCCCCCCCCCCTTCCGATCACCCGATCACACACATGATTGTCCGACCGAAGTTTTACAAACACTCAGGGGTAAAGTATGACATGTTTACCCAGACTTGGCCATTTACACTTTACAGCATCAACACTGCAAGTATCCAACCACCCGAAAAAACCACTGATATGCCACAAATCAAAACTCTAAAACTGATTTATTCTGGTTAGCTTTGTATTGACAGTGTACTGAAGTAATATCATTGTACTAACAGTGTACTGAAGTAGTATCATTGTATGAACAGTGTACTGAAGTAATATCATTGTATTAACAGTGTACTGAAGTAACATCAATTAATTTATAACATTGTATGAAAAGTGTACTGAAGTAGTATCATTGTATTAACTGTGTACTGAAGTAACATCAATCAAATAATATAAGTAGTAATTTCAAATTCAGAATTCTCCTATCAGCCATGGATTGAGTAAGATATTAAAAGTTCAAAACGATGGAACGGGATTATAGGAATATGTTTGTGTGTACCATTTGTTCATCTACGTTTGTAAAAATACATCTTTAGTTTTAACCCCCCCCCCCCCCCCCCCCCCCGGCCATGAATAATGTCTTCACATTGCCGTAATACCGAAGTTTAGTGGTTATTACAGTATCGCATTATAAGCAGTACATGACATTTATGGCTGTAAAGATCAGTGGTTCAGCAGTGGATCAAACGACTGACCCTCACCCCTTCCCCTCCCGCATTACACGTCAATCAAGCTTCTTGATTTAAATGTCATACCAAGCAACATCATTTAGAATGTTATTATTCTGTTGAGGTACTCAGAGTAATTAGTATACGTACGCATATTTCAAATCGATTTTTTTAGTGTGAACTTTTAAACTTTTTAATTAGATTTTGTGCCCATTCTTGAACGATCGAGTAGAGAGGTTCTTGCTCAACGCTAAGACGTGATATTCTAATTCGGGATGTAGTAAATTTCGAGTAGTTTGATTGTTGAGACTATACACTCTCGTGTTAAGTGTATAATTTTAGCTTTGTTCGCCTATTCTATACCTTACACTGATGTAAGTCAGTTCAGAGAACCTGAGTATATTCATTGAATTTGATTCCTTCTAATAATTCTCAATTACATCTACTTTAAGCGTATATAAACAAATCTGCGTATATACTTAAAACAGATGTAATTGAGATTAATTTGAAGGAATCAAATTAAATGAAAGTATCAGTGCTCAATCGTTCTTTTGTACCCGTATACTGGTCAGTGTAAATATTTGTATGGCATTCGCTTGTATATTAAAACTTCACTAGTGAATATAGCCAGTGCTGGAGATTTTTACACTGGCTATTTAGCTCGTGTAAGACGCTTTGCTACACTGGCCAGTGTCGAAGCTTTGACTCTAGGTCGTTACGGGCCAGCATGGACGATTGACTGAAACAAACCGGGTATAATGGTTACGTGACATGTTTATTTTGAACATGTTTTATTGGGAGTCAAGTTCAAAAGTAATTAAAACCACTTTGGAAGGTTCAATTCTTATTTATAATGTTCGTTGTGTTTGCGTTGTACATTCACATAGCATGAAGTGAGATGCACCGTCGATTATATTCTACACCGCCCTCTTGAGTTTGGAAGTATTTATAGGTTGGCAATAATGACATCATCTTCCCAGTGAGTATTGACTGGAGAAAGAAGTTTTCCCTTTGAGGAGACTTTCCAACTTCGAAGAAAAGACCGTAAAAGCAGACCTTTGCTATCTAGTGTCCAGCATGGTCCGATGATATGAACATATTTTAGCAAATGTTCATCCCTGTCACGAATATGTCACTTTTCACACACTTCACATTTCTATTTCTGTGTGCGTATACACTTTACATACAGAATTTCTACCTCCAAACTTAGAGGATTGCGTTAAAATCAACAGATGTGTTATGGAAAGAAAATTTTATATGATATGGATAACTCACATTTTTCCACTGTTTAGTTTTGAGAGAATATTTTGTGTAAATAAGTAACTTTTCGAACGATTTTACCACAAAACTAACGGCGTTCAATCCACATCGAAGCTTGTGGATGGTCCAGATTGCACTTGATCGGAGTTTTCGTTGGCAAATACAAAAACGAGTGCCATACAAATAGAATGGAGACACTCGCTGCGCTCGTTTAATAAAATGGGAATTAGCAATAGAAATCGTAATTTAGTTTGAAGTGTATTTATTTTATTTTTACAGTAGATCTAATTTCACTTGCTGACTCGGTTATGCCTAAAGTTCGGGACAGGAATTCCTACATTTAAAAAGCAACTCATCGGCTTTATTTATTTTGCTTCTTAAAGGTATGTTGACTTAACACATATGGCTTGGTCATCCCATCTTGACCTAGAGTTAGCCTAACGTAATAAAATACAACAACAATAATTTGGCGTGAGTGACCTTTGACCTTTGCTCAGTTCAGATCCGGGGTCCCAATTGTAACAATACAGATGTTGTGACCTGTGGGGACTTGATAAATTGTCTGGTGGATGACACCTGATCCTGGATTGTTGGGTGCTGCACTTTTCATATGATACCGATCGTTTTTAAGAGTCCCCATTCTTCATAACCAGTCTAAGGGTTGAGTTTTTTTTCTATAGCAGAATTTTTTGTCAATGGAATCGAATTTTGAGCTATCGTTTATTAAAAACTTGTTAAATAACCTGATGAAAATTGACTTCTTAAAAACGGTAATTTTACATAGCTGGTTTTGAATGTGTCATCAAGAAAAATAGCCTTTAAGTTTACATAATAACACTTGCTACGAAATTGTTTGTAAAATTGCGTTTTTACCTCCATCGAAGATGATATTTCGAAAAACGATCGTCAGACTGAGTATCGACAGTGTGCGGAAAGGAAAATAAATATATACAGTGAAGAAAAAACCAACACACCATCAATTTCGATTGTATAGAATGTTTCAAATTTTAATTCAGAGAATATTTGTGTTCATATAGAACATTTCTGTTTTTGGGAAATTCTGTCATTTGGGAGAAACATCAACGACCATAATTTTATTCCTTTTTCTAAAGCAACACTTCACTCCACGTAGCTTCCATATTCAAACGCGTGTTTAAGATACGAGCAAACCCGTTGAATGTACTGAGGACTCTTAAGACATACTTCAGTTACGATTAGCTCCCCGGTTTGAAACCATCATCGCTACAGTCAACGTATGCAAAGCAGGCAGACGTCGATCACACATCTACCTACTTACCGACCTGTCTACCTCTGGATGATGGATTGATACCTTCGACCGAATCAGTACGGCTTGTCGTAAACAAGCTGCGTAGAGTAGGCTAAGAGATGAGCCTGGGCGCATAACAGTAAACATAGCCATCTGCGGTGGCTCGTGCGGATACCTAGGGATGTGGGTTCGAATACCGCTTAAAGTAAATAAAATAAATAAATAAATTCACATTTAGAGTCTACCCACTCAGTAATGAAACAGATTTTCAGTGGGGGGACTTTAATTTAAAGCAACTAAAGGCTGGTCCACACAGATTTTGAAGACATAATGCATAAGGTTTTAAGACGTTATTTTAAAAACAACAATGAAAACAACGTCTTAAGACTAAAACTTTGTGTGAACGCCAGTACGTGTTTCCTATGATCCAACTTTACGACTACGCGTTAAACCTTAAATCGTATGTCTTAAAATTCTGTGTGGACCAGCATTAAACCAACCCTGTAGGTTCCGAACCCCATTGACGAGTGAGCGATAACCAATCAACGATCTATATTCCAAATATGAAACATATGAATCAGTGATTGGACAGTGCGAACACCTGCGGACAAATGTCAGAATCAACAAGGTCGCTTCAGAACAACTTTGAATTTATTGAGTGCTTTGTTGCTAGGACGGCTCCAAAGTCACCGTTTGGCGTTTACTTATTCCTAAGACAAGAAGAAGTAATGGAACTGAATACTTAATTGAAGTTAAAAAACTTCTGCCTGAACCAGGATTTGAACACGGGACCTTCTGCATTCAAAGCAGGGTTGCTTACCACTGGACCAACAAGCTACCTAAAACTATGGTGTCTTTTTGTATTAATGATATCCATTTGAGAAAGAAGCAGGGATAAGGAAAAGAAAGAGGGGAAGACCAAGACTGAGGTGGGAAGAAGTGATAGAAATGGACGTGGATTGAAGAAACGCAACTTGGGAAGAGGTCAATCAGAAACGGTGGTGGGTAGGAAGATATAAAAGTATGGACAGAATTTGTAGAAAGAGCAGAGGAAGAAGAAAGTTAAAAGGAGGAACCAGAGGAAGTTAACATGAGGGAAGCTTCAGGCATGGCCAGCCAGCTTCGATGTACCTAGGGGTCAGAATATGATGGGATTAATTTTCTATCCCCTACCCGACTTCATTGTTGGACACAGGGAGCAGATATAAAAAAATTATATCCATTTTAATGATAATGACGATAATTATAGTAAAAATGATTACAATAACGAAAGTATGATGATGATAATAATGAAGATGATAATGATGATGAAGATAATGATGATAATAATGATATAATGATCATACTAATGATAATGATAATTCTTCCTTATGATGATGATCATGATGGTGATGATAAAAGATGATATGATGCACTGGTCAAGCAACAATGTTCCCAGCAATATTGCATACACAGACGCATTGACCGAACCTACATCAAACTAGTAAGGTATTTGCCTACTTGAAGCTATATAGGCTTTTCATGAGTCATACACGACCAGCACGTACAAACAATTGCATCTAGAAGACAGTTCTCGAGGAAACATCATCATTATGAATACACTATTGATTCACCAGGTCATCAAGAAACCTGGCATCAACAAACGATGACCCCCCCCCCCCTACCAGTAGAAACTGTTCACCCCTATTCCAGTTTGTGAACGTTCCTTCACCTGCGTTGTGTACATAGAAACAGTAGGGTGGTAAAGTTCGAGAGTGTTTTTAGTGTTTTAGTGTGTTTTCTCATCTTTCACCTCAGCACATTGTTGCGGATTGTTCTATACAGCCACAGGTAACATCCTAAACTTTCATTGTTCTATTTTTAAAATGTAGATATTCTTTGATTAAAACACAGTTTTGTGTCCCGAGTTAATGTTTGTGGCACTTACATTTTGGTGATACCACACAGATGCACAGGCAATGTTAAGCAGTAAATTGTTGAATTGTTGAGCATGTTTTGAACCTAAAGTGGTGCAGAGAATAGTACAGCTTAGCAGAGCCATCTCTTGATTGTTTTAATAGCGTATAGTCACCACGGTGTATCTTGCAAGGTGATTTCGTCACACATAGATGAGAGACAAAATCTAGTTGCATCTCATTCTCTGCATCCGGTATTGTAGTGATAGTTTCAGCTCATACGTTGGCAGGCGTTGTCGCGGCACATTCCCAGTAAAGCTAGTCCACTCCACGCAACAGGAGCAGGAAATGTGAGGATTGTGTTCCTTACGGCCTCTAAAACTCCAAAACCACCTCCACGATTTGTGTTCCAGCTTTTTCATTATTGTAAATAGCATGACTAAACTACGATTATTTAAACATCTCTCCCATTAATATTCAACAGAACTTCACGTCATGTCAGTCTTCATTGCCTCACTGAAAGACTGTTATAGCTTACAAACTACTTATATCATAATATTACAATACTCAATTCATTTGAATATCAAGATGATCTTCAATGGATATTATTCTATACAGTTTTTTTTGCTGATATAAATACACGATCGTAAAAAACACCACACACAGAGAGCGATTCGCAATGTCATTTACTTACAATTATTGAAGTGGTAAAAAACGTGTACACGTCTTATTTGCTTTTGTTGAGGTGTAAAAAGAAAAGTGAATGAGAATCGGACTGGCGTCTTGACAGAACGCTGTAGTTCATATCAGTGAAGTACGTCGGACCCCCGCCAGGCGACATGCCGACAACTTGACAAACACAACATTCAGACGAGACGCGAGGTTAGGTTGGCAATAACTCGCATGATTGATCACGTGATGTGATGTAGAGAAGTGAGTGGATGGAGGTATCTCAATACAAGGTGAGGAATTAATATTGTAGGATTGGAGTGACAGGAAGAATAGTAAAGAGTGATTTGAAAGTATCTTGGACTGTTGCGGGTAAAGCGTTTTCGGTGATCCATATCTTTAAAATCATTTAACGTTGCCTCAACGTTAGTATTCTCATGCTTGTTCAAGCACTGTTTCAATGAAAACAACCGATTTCTGTTGCTTTCATACGTTTATATAGATTGTCTTCCGCTTAGTAGAGTTCACATGCCTACACAGTCACGCCCACTGTGTTTAGTTTTTTTTTTAAATACCAATATATGGCTGTTAATTATCACTAGTGGACCTATTTCAAATTGACGTTAGAAACTACAGAAATAGAAAATCAAGTTGGTATACTTTATATTTTTTGAGAACACAAACTAACACATAAATAGCGCTGGTAAGTAGCCTTCTTATCTGCGCCATTGACGCTTAGCAATGAACAATTGACAGCTAAACTCATGCTTGCCATGTGGGCGATCCTTTTGATTGGCTCTCCAAGTCACGTGGTTTCGGCCGTATAATTTCTATAGCTTCGATACCCATGACTTTACTAAATCTGCAGTTAAAATAGTAAAAGTCATGGCGGCCAACAATCACATGAACACTCTCTTAAATAAATAAATAAAATAAAATAAATTCACATTTAGAGTCTATTCACTCAGTAACTAAACTGATTTGCAGTGGGGGACCCTAATTTAAAGTGACTAAACCAACCCTGTAGGCTTCAAACACCATCGACGAGTGAGCGATAACCAATCAAAGATCGATATTTCAAATACGAAACATATGAATCAGTGATTGGACAGTGCGAACACCTGCGGACAATTAATGTCAGAATCAACAAGGTCGATTCAGAACAACTTTGAATTTATTGAGTGCTTCGTTGCTAGGACGGCTCCAAAGTCACAGTTTACTTATTCCTAAGCCAAGAAGTAATGGAATTTAATCCACATTAGAAGTTAAAAAACTTTTGCCTAAAGCGGGATTTGGAAGCAGGGATGCTAACCACTGGACCAACGAGCCACCTATATACAAGCTCTCTAATTCTGAGTGGTCAATTGGAATCGGTTATTTCTAAGCATGATACCTTGGGTCAACTTTATCGCTCTGCAACTATGCAGAAATCAATCGTGTCCTAACCCTATCGCAGCGCAAACCTGTAACACTAACCAATAATTCACTAGTCTGCGGCGATGAGCGCGCCTAGCGGCAGAATCACTCACTATCGCGCCTCGCTCGTCGCGCTCCGGTGGCCGTGCGTGCAACTAGCATCACGCCGGCCGCTCCGTATACTTCCGTGCTAGCGCGAATTAATCACGTTCGAAAAGAAGTATATTTCTGAAACCGTTAATAATATTCTGGGCGGGCGGGCCTTTACTTGGCTGGGCTTGACCTGTATTTGAGTAACACAATGTTGTTGCGAGATGAGGGGGTCGGTTCATATTTCTTCTGTCGCACTTCCAGCACGAATCGATCTGTATATTTAAAGTTACTGCATTGACTACATAAATTATTCAAATTTACAATAATATTAGCACGAATTGTATACAAATTTCAGACACAATTTATTAGGTAATAAATATATTCTTCTGTTATATGAATTATTCGTGTTTCATCTATTGGGAAGAAATTTTATGAAATGTGTAGTTAAAATTTGTAATATTTTCGATTTTGTTAGCACGAAAGTATATTGATTGCAGACAAGGTGATTTATTGAAATTTCTTTGACTTTTCGCACGAATTCATGTTAAGGTTTCAGAAGAAAATAATTATGTAATAGGTAAATAAAATAATGTCTATCTAAAATACTACGAATTACACAAAGCATAACCATTACAATATTTAACATTGCATTTTTATAACAAGCACACAAATTAATAATACTACGGAAATATGTAATAATCGCTATCAACAGGCAATTCTCTACACATTTCCATTACTTTTAGCTTGAAATTGAATTAATATTGCAATTTAACTATAAATGTACGTTGCAATACAATTTATTATCAATTTTTCTTTACAGCAAACAATATAAAAGTTACATTAACAAATACAATTACACTAATAACACTATTTTTATTGTGTTTAAAAAAGTTAGAACATCCCTAATTTTTGTATAGTTTTTTATATCTTTGTTTAAAATTTAAATGGTAAATACATAGAATGTCAGAAAAAGAGGAACAGATTCTTTACATGGTAGGCCTATATAACATCATTTAGTAAGTAACTGCAACTCACATTTTGCGCCGAGAAGCCTACTTGACCTCACCACCATAAATTATTGTCGTCTCTCGAACTAAAAAACACATACAACCAAAAATAGATTATCAAAAGCAACGAACTCGAGACACAAAACACAAGTGGGCCTAACCTTGATTTTAAACGGCGCTCAGTGAAGCGTAGACATCAAGATTAACAACGTTAAAACCACCGTATTTCTCCTCCTGCCTGACTAATACCTCTCATTTCTCTTACACCATTTAATAATCTAAGCAATGTAGGTTGTTTTTTTATGTATATATATATATATATATATATATACAAATGATGCGCAGCGCTTGACCTGTCCGTAGGTGTGGCTACACAACCTGCGGGCTACCAAACGAACGAAAACTCCTGGGATGTTCCACAATTTGTCTTGCTTGCTCTGCAGCTCATAACAAATTGGTTTCTATAGATGATTTATAAGTGTGGGTGTTGGATTTACAATGGGTAAAAAGTAAGTCAGGTCGTAGGTTCATTGCTATACATGGTTGGTTACACCCACATACATTACAATGCAGTCTTGTTATAAACAAAACACATGATAAACTAAAATAGATTTTAATTATTTTTATATAGGTTGGTAAGCTACCAAAAGTAGACGGTAAAAAGTAGAAGGTAGACGGAATTGGGTTTCGTTCGAAGATGTAAAGAGTAATAATTATTTATGGTCCAGTTTATAATTGATTGTCATTCACAGTTTATAATTGATTGTCATTCACACCTAGAAGAAATCTTCACTGACCTGGTGTTAAATTTAAATATAAATTACTATCACACACGAATTTCATCTCACATCCTCCTTTTCAAGTTATTTATCTTTAAATTGGTTTGAAATATGCCTTTCAAATTTTTTTGTTTTATGAAAATCGGTTGATTTCACACTTTTGGCATCAACAATCCCCAGATGCCACAACCGAACACATTTTGAACTTTTACCTGCCGTTAAGTTCTCCGAAAATTAATTGAGATCACATATTTGATAAAACCAGGGGGGGGTGGGGTTGGGGGGATCTACCAGTATGCCTCCATGTTCCGACGCCGCTGGAAGCAAGTAAAATATTAAAACACTAGAAACAGTTGCATTGGAAGAAGATTCTACCAGAGTTATTGACACGTTTTCAAATTTTACCCGACCCGTCTGTACCCGGGGTAGAATGGGCCCAGGATGACTCTACCCAACGAAAGAGACGATGAATGGTGATTCTGTTTATTATCCTCTCACTTATCTATTAAAGATTTCTTCTCCCATTTGGCCCTGCCCTCCCTTGCTAGACTCCCCTTATGACGACCTCCGCGATGTATAATGGATCTGAGTCGGAAAAAGTCATATGACCTAAGCTGTCCGGTACGTCGTTAAACAAGACGTAATCAATCAAATTTTACTTTTCATTTTTACGTCGACGTGACCCAATTCCATCCCTTTGCGACCTACCTATGGGTCGCGACCCACCGGTTAAGAACTACTCCACAAGCCTAGAGCGTCCAACCCACGTTAAGTGTATTTATTTATGCCGACGAACCTATGATGCTTTAATACTGGTGTTTGTTAGTGGGTGAAATTGGTAATTACATGATAAGACGGTTAAGATTCGATCCGCTGGTCCCAGGTTTTCTTCATAAGGTAGGGTAATAATATGCTTTGCTGCCCATCGTCAATTAACATTGCTTGGTAATCGCCATTCTTGATTCTTGAGGAGAGGTAGGAGAACTTAGGTCTGTAAACATATTCTAGGCAACAATAGCAATTGTTTAATATGTTCATTCTACTCTTTCTACCATAATATTAAAACAGATTATTATTATTACAATCCATATCGTTTACCTATTTAATTATAACTTACATATTAATAGTGATACATATTCTAGATTTTGTGTTTTTCATAGCATTATGTTTGACACTGAAGTTACATCTTCAAGTTTTGATAATAGTTTGAAAAAACTGGTTGCTATCGCTTTGTTTCTACACAAAAGTTAAGATTAAAAATAATTCTAAAATATAAACACACATTTAACTACGGTAGTATACCCATTGTTATGTGTGGATCTTGGAGGCTCTTAGATTTAGCAACTCCGATATGTTTGAAGCTACTGCAGGAAAGTATGAAAGTATGTATGATTTTTTCGAGCTATACGAGTTCCGTATCATTCTAGGATAAAATTAAACGAAATTACGTGCAATAATTTTCGGTCTTTTTTGAGAATATGTGTACACCTTGATAAAATCTAACTCCGCAACACACAAAAGCATTTTCATCCAAACTCACTTTAAATATATTACCAATACGACCTTACGTTTCTCTATATATCTAATTCGAACACCAAGTGCCGTCTATTGAAAGTTTTGAAGAAATTTAAAAACATCATCTATGGGTTACATAACGTATAGATAAAGTGCTATATAATAAGATCAAATTCTTTCATCGAGCTTCCTGAATTCAAGACAAAAGATCATCAATACAAAATAGCTTATGTCTTTTTCGATATCCTGGTTGTTTTTTACATGCTTGTTCTTGAACTCAAGAAGATGGACGAGATTATTTGACCATGTAATACAGGCTTCATATTCATTTAATTATAAATTTAAAACCAAGGGGGGGGCAGTATACCCCCCCCCCCTCCACGCCAAGCACGACCTCATAATTCGCGCACGAGCCTCCCGTACCTAATTAAGACCAACCATCACCATCTACTGCAACTAGACAGTTCGTTGCAGAAGCAACAGTCAAGTTTTTTCTTCTCCGCGAGGCGGCGAAAGAGGATCTGGCCCAATGTAAGATCAGAGAATGCACCACCGCCTGCCTTCCTTATGCACTTGTTATTATCAAGGCCACGACCAACTTATTACGATTCGATTTTGGTAGACGATCTGATTCCTTCTGTATGTGTACTTGTTTTGTGGTTTTTTTCTTTTTTCGGCAGACGCAGCTCAAGTCAAGTGACATATATGTAAAAGTAATCGTTGTTTATGGTCGTGTAAATGGTGGTTTAGTGACGTCATTATTTACGTGTCATGTGCGTTGTAAATTGATTGAAAAGTCTGTAACTAGGATGTTGACGGCTAGAAGTGGGTAGAGACAAATTTTACTCATTAATATTTCAACTTTTTTTTTGTGGTAATATATTATTTCTAATTTTATTGTATGTGCTCGTTCAATCATTGTTGCAATCAGAGTCGTTAATCGAAGATTCGAAGATCCGGGTCTGATCACTGGTTAGGAAATATAATTATTATAACTAGCTTGAACCAGTATTATAAACATATTAATAATAGTGATATCTTTATTTTCGGTCCTAACTTCATTATATAATGATATAGGACAAGTCAAAAACAGCACCGATGATTATGTAAAAATAAAAATACTAACAAAGATTTAGGTTAGAATTCATAGTTGGCCCTTACACCTAGGGGCACCCATTGTTGCTATGGATTTGTTTTGTTTATGGGAAATAACATGGAAACAACTGTTACCTTTGTAAGAATGGGCGCCTCCATAGGTGTACTATGACTATGAATTCCAACCTCAAAGTGTGAGGTATTCTTTGAATGGATTGGACATTGCTATACTTTATCAACATTGAGCCCCAGCCACAATCGACGGCATCGCGATCGTATTACTGATCGGGATCGCAGTCGTGCATTTTCTCATGAAACATCATGACGACATAATGATTTTGTTGTGAACAGCGCCATAAGAATCACATTTTTCCTGATTTCCTTGATGGGACAACTTTAGGGATGTCTGGCCAGCTAATGAAGTTGGGCCTCTTGTAAGGAGAGGGACCATAACGGGAAATACTCCATTGGTTGCAACTGTAATACGCGTACCTCCAGGTGGTTGTCGACAAGTGCCAGAATAACTCAAAATGTAATTGTTTTATTACTCAGTTTTGTGAAAAGTGTGCTAATTATACACCTACTTACGTGTAACTGGATTTTTCAACACTTGACGCGATAATAAAAACTAAAGACAGGAATTGCGACACAAATAAGTACTCGTTTAAACATTGCAGCTCCCCCCCCACCCCCCTCTTGCCCCCTAACACCATATTACAATAATATTTTACCGACTTATATTTATTAAAAAATTGTATCAGAAAGGTGATGGAAGATAAGGCAAATACCAGCCTCAGTTTAAAAAATTATAAACTTGATGTCGTCATTGACGTCGTAGAAGTAGACCAAGAGGTAGAAGTAGTAGGAGACGTAGAGTAGAGGAACAGTTACAAAAATCTATGGCTTATGATGCGGGATTCGAACTCATGTACCAAGGAACTCACGCCCCACCCTCATTTCTTGGACATACAAATTTCGGGAGCTTACCCTCTCGCAAATCTCTCAATTGCTAAATTCACACAACGAGCAACACACACAACAACAGCATACATAGTAAATCTGGCAATTACTATATTCACACAAGAGCAACTCAATTCAATTCAATTCAATTTATTAGACATTTACAGGTACACATTATTTCCAGATATTTTATCATTAAATCAAGGAAACCACATAAGTAAAGAATCCTTGTTCGTGGTTGCCCTGTTACAAGTTTAGTCTTTAATATTTAATTGATAAAAAAAATAGACAATTTATACTTAAAAACTAATCCTACTTACTACTAGTAGAAGCAATGTTATTTTATAGACAATGTTAGCTCTGACAGCGCTATGGTATGAATGATAACATTGCTATGTTACTATACTCACGAGCTAAGTTCAGTTAACCTGATGAAGTGTTGATAAACAAGGTTTCTGTACTACCCTTATTTTATATATACCAGCAAGTGTAACCAAAGAACACGAGGAGCATCACTTTTAATCAAAGCCGCTCTTTGCGGGCACACTGACTATCCGTAAGTAATAGTTTGACCGCTAGAGTGTGCCACTAATGCTCCTTGACATACAAGAACAAGCTCCACGCTTGTCCGCTTATGTGCATCAATGAACCTTGAACCAAAACACGATTCTTCTTTAATCATCGAACATCATTGTGCTATGGAGACGTAGGGGATCGTGATGTTGTATCGAGAAGCGATGTGCAGATATGTATAATAGGAACATGACAGTAGCGCTGTTAGCGGCGGTGCGGGGCAACTAGAGACGCAGTTCGCCGGTCACTTGGCGCGTGATTTGCGACGTCGTGCACGAAGAGTGGGGTGGACTGCGAAATTGTGTACACTATAGTAATAATTTTATTTAGAAAGCTTTCTTCATCACAAGTCATGATAACATTATGATATACAAGAAAATATTGAGTGAATGAGTCGAGATGATGATTATAACGATAATTTAGTGATTATAATATAATGTTATAGTAAAATTCTATCGCAATAATATGAATTATTATTTTTAAAAAAAACGTGGTTAGTTTCAAAGTCATCTTAAAAATGTACCGATCATGCATGCACATAATGTTCAGAAGCGGTTATAGGAAATATGTTGACTTTTTGAAGAAAACCTGTTCAATTATTTATTTCAAATCAAATTCACGTCCATAAGTTGTTAAGTTCTAAGTTAGCGTGTAAGGACACTTTGAATGGACACTCAATTCTCACCTTTTGATTTGTTGTAACTTAGATATATTATATGTTAGTTCATTAATCTATGCATATTACTAGCTTCATGCCCGGTTGAACTTTAAAGGTTGTATTTGTGTATTATCGGAAGATTTGGTTAAGTCAATGACATTCTACACTTGTTTCGTTTACTGTAACCGCGGTTAACAGGGATCAAGTATTCAAATATTCAAATAAACTAGTTATTACTGACATCTTTACCAGTTTAACGGTAATATAATGAAGTTTTTGGGCGTAACTATTGAATGACCACATTTTTTTCATGGTTGTCCCATTAGGTTAATTTAGATCGTATAACGTTATTCTCAACTGTAGTACATTTAAAAAACAAGCCTATCTTTTTTTTTTTATACAAGATCTCAGCTTTTAAATAATTAAATATTTGTTTAAAATCTAAGTTGACAATTAATTACTTGTGCCTAGGACGTAGTGCGCAGTTGGGAAAGAATGCCCGACCCGAAGACCTGCATAATTTTAGGGTTCACCTTGTGACTGAGGAAAACCTCAAGCAAAAACCTTCAGTCAGGATTGACGGTGGTCGAAATCGAATCTTCGATCTCTCAAATAAGAATATCGAGTATTATCGCTGACCCATTCTCATCACCTCTATCACCTCTACCTCTATCTCAATCTATACTCTATACAGGTTTCTTGCACACACCTGCAGTTTACTGCATGTTGTCAAACTGCAGGTTGAAAGTGTTTGACGTAGAAATTGGGGACATAACTTTATCTTACCGCCATGATCAATTACAAGTGGGAGTTGTAAATATTTTGAGACAAAATACGCCCTACGCAACCTGACGTGAGGGTTAAAGGGGACATACAGAACTCTCTAAATTAATGCTTTTTTCTCGATGTAATTCCTACTTGATATTTTGGTTTGAATCAGCTAACCAATAAACTTTCGAATAGTGTTTTTGTTACATTTGTTATATAATTTGTAATTCGTGAATTTTAAATTCTTTAATTTAGTACAGAAAAAACAATCGTAAAAATTTAAATATTTGAGAGTTATTAAATTCGGTGTTAAGCTGATTAAAAACCGAATCTCGGATAAGAATATCTTTTCAATATTTTGAAGCGTTCTCAAGATTTTGAGGCCGGTTACCTTGACGAATCTTATTCATGTCTCAAAACTATCTAGGACACAACCATAAAACACAGTGCAAAATAATAAACAAATTCAATCATCTCCTTCATACAATACTGACTTGCCCCACGTTAATAGGAAACACTAAAAACAATCACTTTGACACTAAGCCCCGTGTAAAACTTCTTAACAACAAAAACAAAACGGTCGATCCTTAACCTCACACAGGTCATAAAAATATGGCAGGAATCGCGGTCATAAAATATGTGTGTGTCTGAGAGGACACTATTTAGCCAACCCGTAAACTTGTGTAACTGCACAATACAAGTCAGTGGCCTCATTGGGTGTACTAACTAGTCTTATACCGACCTAAGATCCTTAATTACCGCCCCCTGCATGCACGCTGTTTCATTTCACCGAAAATCAACATATTCGTTAAATCAATTTATTTTGAAAATCATTTCCTGACTGGGGTCAAGACCCATTCTGATTTTTCTGTTTTTCGATTTCTCCTTTTCACTCAAATAACATAATTTAATAAACTGTTGCCGTATATATTTCAAATTTTTTAGGAATTAAACTAATGTTCAATAATTGTATAAATATAGCTGAATAATTCTGGGTAATTCAGTTGTAATTGAGTAGGATGTTGGCTACCGACAATGCTGACTATAGCTTATTACCTAAGTTTAATTCAGTCATTAAACAAAGTAATTTGTGTGGATCGTTTCTGCTGTTCAAGGTTCTGGGATCGATTCCATCTTAGGGCACATAATATATAATTTCTAGTAATGGAAATACTGGAACATTAGTAGATGATTGTAACCTATGACATTTAAGCCGTGATAGAAATAATGCACGTAATAAATGGCCGTCTTCTTTAATTGAAATCTATTTCTTGTAGATTAGTAAATTGTACTATAACATATAACAATTCATTACTACTAGATAGTTGGGTCAAAGATTTTGATAGCCATTTATAAAATCTTTGTTTTGATTATGGTTTACAAATTATTTTGCGACAACCGTGCCGAGATGAAGAAAAAAATACAATACAACGTGTTTTATCTTAGACCTACACGTTAGTGTAACTCGTGGTTTAAAATAATTACATTGTTGTGTGTTTGAACGGTTAAATACATATTTGCATAATGAAAGATCCATGTTTAGTCTTAGAACCAGAAGAGATTGCTCATTTCTGTTATCCCCTTCTCATTTCGACTGCCCTCTCTCCCCCTTTTACTACGTATAGTGACTAGATACACAAATAGGAACACAACATGAATGTAAGTAGCAAATAAGTTCTATACGGCAGACATTGTACGAAAAACACATTAATATACAAACTTATTAAAATATGCATGTGTGTTATTACATTAATTTTCGTCACCACAGATAAATTATAATTGCAGTTTTTTTTTGCAGTTGGGAAACAAGTTTAATCTTTTGTCTTTGCAGAACCACAAACATTCTTTATGAAAGCAATCGTTTGTCCTAAAATACTGCTCGACGGGGAGTCGTACTTATACACTCACTAGAACCTGTCACTCTACTTTTAACTTGCCGCTTGAGTTGCCAAAATGTTTTTTTGCAGCTATGTGCTTGAAGTGTAGTGGGTTTTACCACGTGAGATTCAAGAGGACATTGGCTTTAATTGTGTCGTTTTCGAAAGGTTCTCGAGTCATATGTTATACTGCGTTACAGAATTCATCTCACAAGTACAATCTCGGATTAGCTGCCGTGACGCCACGAGGACATAAAAGGGACACTAATGGGATTTGTTTTGTTTTGTAAATGGAGGGAATTTTAAAAAGCATTTACTTCAAGATTGATTCTGGAATATCCAGTAGAATTGAAATATTACCTATAGATTGATTTTGGAACATGTGAGAAACAATTCAATATGAATACTGGATCACTGATTACTGTTGGCTGAGTGAGATAAGTAATCCGATGAATTCAAGAACGCAGCTTTATACTGGTGCAGAAAGAACCTTACTGACGAGTGATTCGTGGCCCAAAAGTGAGCCCTAATTTCAAATACTGATAAGTGGTTGGCCAATACCTGAATCTGAATAATAGTGGATACAGTAGAGTACGTATTATGTTAGCATATAGAACTGATCACCTTCTGTAAAATTGGTTACAGTGATCTATAAAGCAAGATAATTCCCACATAAAAAGGAGAATCTAGGCACCACCACCACATAATTTTCATAAATTCATCATTGTTGTTTATTGAACTCCGTCTGGGCCCGGGGAAGAATATGGCTCAGGATGCCTCTGCCATTCGTAAGAGGCGACGAAATAAGGTTCTCAAATTTAAATAAATAAAAATAAAATAAATTCACATTTAGAGTCTACCCACTCAGTAACTTAACTGATTTGCAGTGGGGGACTTTAATTGAAAGTGACTGAGCCAACCCTGTAGGCTCCGAACACCATCGACGAGTGAGCGATAACCAATCAAAAATCGATATTTCAAATACGAAACCCCCTTTCCATCCATTTACCTCATTAAATCTATATTGTTGCTCCTACTTGTCCCTTTCCTCCAATGTCTCCGACTGTATATATGACCCAGTTGTCAAGTACGTCGTTAAACACAACATGCATTTAGTTGTTTATGAAACTTTTTTCTTCAATTAGTTATATTCCGGGTCGAAGAGGTGCTACCTATATCACTGAGTTCACTTTAATACTCCATTCGTGAAGACCAATGGAAAACTGGTACCACTACCACATTGGTAATAATAACACAGAACGAATTCTAAAAACAAATCATCATAACCAAAACCTTAATTTTCTCCGACAAATAAACCCACTCGTAAATAACTAAAAGTAACTTAGATACAGGTTTTGTTTTTCGGAAGAGATTCCATCTCGAGAGTTGCGCTTATTGGCTCGAGGTATTTTTGGTACAATTTGAAACGCCCTAAGTTTTTATCCACATATCTGCCTTGCAAGAATATCATCAATAATATGGGAGTAACGGTGAAAAACAGTCCTGTATATATCTAGGCTACTAATATACCCACCAAGATGAATAATCTAGAACAAAAAGTGCATTCTTGCAGAAGCGGATGTTGCGATGCGTAGAGAGATTTATTAGGTTAAAGTTGGGATGCTGACACCGGTATTATTTCGTAATAATGTGATAGATGATCTTATTATAATATTGACCAATCGTTTGTCTTGTAAATAGAGGAAGGATATCGTGGTAATAAAATACCCGAATTTCGATATTATTCTCTGATTTATTATTTTGGTGTTTAACGACGTACTCGACAACTTTGGCCATGAAGTCTTCCGAATATATCGCGGGGGTCGCATAAGGGGAGTCCAGTAATGGAGGGCAGGGCCAAGGGGGATGAGGAGTCTGAAGTGGGACAGGGAGAAAGGACAGCGTCTCCTTTTCTCGCCTCTTACGACTGGCAGAGTCATCCTGAGCCTTCTATCGCGGGCCCAGACGGGGCGTTACACAGGAATCTACTTTCATTGATTGATTATTGGTGTTTAACGACGTACTCGACAACTGTGACGTCAGGGATGATTGAAAGAAAGAGACAAAGAGTAGACTGAGTATAGGGCAAATATAAAGAGAGGATAGGGAAAGGGGGGACGTCACTTTATCGCCTCTTACGATCGACAGAGGTGACCCTGGTACAAATTCTACCCCGAGCCCAGACGGGGACTGAAATTCATGTTAAAAATTCACATGTGACACGAGAATAAAGCGACAATTTTGATCAAACATGAACCTAGAAAAAGAATTCATAATTTTGTAAAGAAAATATTCGTAGTAATAGTCTGCCACTTTTTATCTCCTACTGAACAAATTATCTTTAACCTACATTTTACATGCACACAAACACGTCAATTGAAAACGTTACAAAAAAAAACACACATAATTAATTGACGAGTTTTTAAGTTGGCTATTGTTGGCGCCCGTGCATATGCTAAGCGTGCTCGCCTTAATAAGCAATTAACTGAAGCACGGAGAATGAATATTACTACGACCACGCGTTCTCGTATACTGAATAGAAAGGCTTCGTTCTGATTGGCTGTTGGCCGCTCCGATAGCGGATCTGTCTTTATGGTCATCAAGTTGTAAGGAAGCGAAATATCAAAGGAATAAGCGTTATTATTGTTATTGTTATTAGTTACTAGATGCAGCCGAGGACAATTCTAGAGGATATAAATTCTAGTAACCTGAATCGAAACATCTAAAGTTTATCATTAAAACTATAGTGTTGTTTGTATGCGTGTAATTTATTATATTTGCGTAAACAGGATACGAGTTTTTTGTTTTGACTTCGAGAAGAAAACGACTGAAAAGAGAATTGCCTCTCAGAGTAGTTGTATTATTGTTTTACAACGTACTCGACGTTCATATGACGTAGGCCGAATCAGGAGAGCGATTCTGAATGGACGACGATAGGTTCATCACCACTTTCGGTCGTTACGAGAAGGCGATCTTCAAAAACGACCGAAAGCAGTGATAAACTTATCGTCGCCCATTCAGAATTGCCCTGAAGATCCATTGCATCTCTTCGCGGCCGTCACGAGGGAATTATAAAGTAAGGGGGTTGGTGGGCGTTTAGATCCCAAAAAGGAAGGGGGGGAGGGAACGTATGAAGAAGGAAGAAATTTGAAGGCCACGTGAAATGAATAAAGTAATGATAAAAGAGATGCAAGAGAGCCCTCTTTGCAGGTAACGGTCACCACATAGAGGAACCCACCTCAAATGAAACACATCATCATAGATTGTCATGAGTATTAATAAATTAATACCATTGTTTATTATTTATGGAATAGGCCTACCGTGTATGAATCGGACATTTCACAATTATTCGTCCATTATTTGACAGTTTTTAAACCCGATAGACTTCTTTCTTGTTCCGCTAGTAGAAACATGGTTCTCTATATAGTTAAAACTTACATCCTTGCGTTGACCTCTGGTCAAGCTCTTAACTAACTACCCACTCACTCTTAGACTCTTAGCGAAATTAAGTAGGCTTATAGAACGTTAGCTTATATCGCATAGCAAACAACATGTTGTGGAATGTTGTACCTGTAGGATTCCGTCATCGACTAGTTTTAATAATGGCTAAGTTAAGTTATCGTTAGCGAAGATGCTTCGAAATTTGTCTTGTTCATAAGTTGTTAGAGATGGTTCAGTGCTATAGTGATACCTATTAGAGGCAAATTTGTTTTTCAAATCCCCACAAAATGTCCATAAATGATACAAACTCGTATAAGGGTATAAATAATAATTAGTAATACGTGAAAATAGCATTTTCAATTGTCAATAGCGTTTTGCAGCATCTATTTTTTTGCCAATATTAAAAAACTTGAGAATGAAGTTTTCTCAAATTTTTAATTTAAAATCATGTCATACTATTAAAATTAAAATCAACCAAATTGCATTTATCATAAACAAAGTATCATTACTATGTTAAATATAATAAAATAGAAACAGAAAAACCTTAGTTTCTACTGAAAAGTAGCGCTTTGTAGCATCTATACAGAAAACGCTATTTTCACGTATCTCTAATAATAATGCTATATAATGTACCCAACTGGAATTAGTTCTTTTAACTAAGTGAGTTGTTAAATATATACATTTGTATATTTATTGATATCATTATCAATTATTATTAACTGTTGAAAACATTTATTTTATCTGGTTATTGTTCTGAGTTTCTCAATTTGTATTAATTCTCAGATAATTTGTTAGTTTTCCTCTTTTTGGATGGAAATAATGCTTTTAAATTCTCAATATGTTGTGTGATATATACTTGCCTTTGCTTTTCGTGAAGTACAACTCATTCTGTGGCTTTAGTTAAGAACACTTCTGAACTGTTTAAAATCTTTTGAAAGTTAGTGGTGATTCTAGCTGAGAACACGAGACATCGTAATTGATTATTTAAAAAGAAAAACAACAACAACTATGATTTATGTTGACTATTAATAATCACAATGCATTTATCTGCAGCCTAAACGCCTTTCTATTCACCGGGGCTAATTATTAATATAGCGCGGCTATAGAGAACGTTCACTGTTTTTCTTACAACACTTGCATGCGCACTTGTATTGTTTTGTACACCTGTTGTTACGATATACTATAGCTGTGTCCGATACTTTGTCATCGATCATGAAGCTTAGTTATAAAGAACTTATAATAATATCGTATTAAATCGTTTTGAGTTTTCCGTCATCTGTAGAACCAGATAATATTTGTTTTGTGTATCTTTCCCCGCACGAACAATTTTTTCCACCCCTTTTTACTTTCATTTTTAATTTTCTTCGTATTTTTGATTATTGAAATTTGATCTTCAAAAAGGGGGCCGCGTATTGGCTGGTGACAGTTACAAGACAAGAAAGTCGGTGGCTGTACAGTGGGAACTGGGAATTGCTTTGAGTTTGAGCCAACAACTTGAGAAATTGCATTAACCATAATCGATATTCTGACTTCCTGTTTAACAACAAAGAAAAATTCGACTCCACGTTTATTTTTTGTTCAAACTCCAAACGTTTAAATTTTACCGTCGCGTTTAATCGTTTAAACGACTCTTCGCTAGTATCTTCCTAAAACTTCTACTTTTTAGGTTGTTTTAAAGATACGTTTAACAGAAAACCTTTTAATCTCACGCTATACCCCGACGGGACTGTGTTTAGTTGGGCTGTTTATTCCGGGGTTCTCGTTTATCCGGGCCAAACCCGGATACAATCATCCCGGATTAACGATATAACCGTATCCACCTGGGTGTCCGAGTAGTTCGAGCTTTGCCCGCATGACTGCGCGCAGATTCGTTTATGCCTGTTCTCTTCATAAAAAACAGTGAAACTTAATTGATTTAGTCAAAAGATCAGCTCCGTGACGTAAAAACCCGAACAAACAAACAAAAAACCGGCAACAATGGTGTAATTGGTTTACGTTGCACACATATGGACAGAAAAGCCTTTGACAAAACAGCGGACACAGAAAATGCGATGAAAAAAAGAAAAAATGTGTTTTATATTAATTTTTAACAGACTGTCCATCGAACTTTACAGCTGCTTGAAGATAAAGCAATTATATTTCTTCATTGGGTCTAGGAGGCTGAGCATAAATGGACTTTCTAGAGCTAATTAACACTGTTTGGGAGATATTGTAACAATGTAAATATTGGTCAACATCAACCATAGTAAAACACTGGACAAGTTTGTCGCTTTTTGTTTGGTTATATCGAAAAGCGTATAAAAACAAAAATAACCACATAACGTTATTATTTTTTAACGGCAAAGAGTAGTCTTACTGCAAAACCCGCGCAAAATTCACGTTTTAAGTTATATTTTGAGAACGCTACAATAAATTGAAAAAGGGATAAATGTCGGAAATGTAGTTTTCGTTAATAGAATTTCAAATGTCGCAATAATAACCGTTGTCACTAGAACAGCCAGTGAGTTATTAATTCCTTTAACATCAGGAAGCATTAGTGGATCTAGGAATCTGTGTAATGGAGAGAAAACTTGTAATAATTGTTGAAAAATATATAAAACCAAACTGAAAAAATATAGAAACCATTTTCCACGCCCAACTCAAAAGAAATAATTTTACTTTCTACATTAGGCCTACTGTCCATAGTCATCACCTTGTAAATGTAATTAAGTCATATCCACCTTGCGTTCGTTCAGTTCAATGACAAACATCATTCGTAGATATCAATGACATAACAAATTGTATCAACAAAACACAAAACAAAATCTCTTCGAAACGAATTAAAAATTAACAAAGACAAAATTATCTATCGCGAGTTAAAAATCAACTTGACCCAATTTCGATTACTTCTTATTTAATTCGACTTCACGAAAATCGTGTACAATTTTTTTTTTCTCGTTTTAAATTTAACAATGCAAGTACTGTTTAAATTGTAGTTGGCACTTTTTTCCGCTGGGTGATTTCAGATCGAGCGACGAGACAAGTACTCGTTGTTATCTTAGATGGGATTGTTATTCGCTGGCAATGAAGCGTGGATTTCGTTTCGTTATGAATTAGTTTCATGTTGTGACAACGGTTTTTGAGTTTAGAAGGTCTGAAGGTTTTCGGTTCGCTAACTTATACATTCATTGAAAGGTTCTGGATTAACTTAATTGTTGCCAATTTCGTGGAGCGTCGTAATATTCTTTCTACCCTTCTTGAAAGTGTGCATACACCTTTCTACCCGTCACGAAAAAAACTCTCTGATTGCCCCGTATGAAAACATTGATGCTGTTTGCAAGTGAGGTGTTCCTACTTTCTACAATGGTAGGTTGGGTTCAGTGCTTTGAAGAGTACATGGACAAAAAATTCACTTAACAATTTTTGTATTTTGCACTAGTAACATTGTAGGTTTTCAATTGGTTGATCATCATTTGTCTGCCTTTCATTCAACAAAGTTCCGCGAACCATTGAGAAATTAGAATTGAAAAACTGTTAGGAATTTGTTGATTTTATTTTAAATAGGCTGCATGAAAGTTTGGACTAGTACAACTGCTGTGACGTTATGTTTAAACTATGAATACTGCCCATGCACCGACACTAACTCACATCTCCAAAGAATTCAAAGAGAACAGCAATAACACTGCCCATGCACCGACACTAACTCACATCTCCAAAGAATTCAAAGAGAACAGCAATAACACTGCCCATGTACCGACACTAACTCACATCTCCAAAGAAGTCAAAGAGAACAGCAATAACACTGCCCATGTACCGACACAGCCTCACATCTCCAAAGAAGTCAAAGAGAACAGCAATAACTACCCATCTACCGACACTAACTCACATCTCCAAAGAAGTCAAAGAGAACAACAATAACACTGCCCATGTACCGACACTAACTCACATCTCCAAAGAAGTCAAAGAGAACAGCAATAACACTGCCCATGTACCGACACTAACTCACATCTCCAAAGAAGTCAAAGAGAACAACAATAACACTGCCCATGTACCGACACTAACTCACATCTCCAAAGAAGTCAAAGAGAACAGCAATAACACTGCCCATGTACCGACACTAACTCACATCTCCAAAGAAGTCAAAGAGAACAACAATAACACTGCCCATGTACCGACACAGCCTCACATCTCCAAAGAAGTCAAAGAGAACAGCAATAACACTGCCCATGTACCAAAGAAGTCGAAGAGAACAGCAGTAACAATGTGCACTCACGTTGCATCACTCCCCCGCCCGGAGCGCCAGGTCCGCGCATGTCCGGGAAACTCCTCGCCAGAGAATGGAGGGGGGGTCAGAGGGCAGCTCACTCAGTGACTGCTGTGCGTGGGTAGTGATACACGCGAGTTAGAGCTTACTTCTTGGAGCTTACTGCATCCCTGCAGATAATGCTCGGTCCCAATGTTGTATCCAGCTATCATGCAGGGTAACCCCCCCCCCCCCCTTCCCCCTCTCGGAGCTGTGCCGGAGGGGACTTCTCGGAGATAAATTTACTACAAGCGTTCTAATAAATATATTAATCAATTTTTAAATGTTAAATTGCCATTTTTGAAATGGCACGAAAATATTGCTTTTCAGGTTTTCGGTTTGGCTATGTTTGTTACTGGAATCATTCTGAAACTATTACCAAAACCATGCCAACACTGGATAAATTACACTTTTAAATTTCTTGTACATAGGTTTTGTGCCTAAATAGGTAGATTTTTTTTTTAATCAGACGTCAGAAATTTGGCAGTGTAATGGTCCTTAAATTGATTCCCTTTTAATAATAAACGTTTTTTTGGGGGGGGGGGAGAGGGGAGGTTAGCAGGCGGTTAAAAATTGTGATTCGGGTATAATGTTCGTTTCATATATCATGTGTGTGTGTGTGTGTGTTATTATTACTATTATTATTATTATTATTATTATTATTATTATTATTATTATTATTATTATTATTATTATTATTATTATTATTATTATTATTATTATTATTATTATTATTATTATTATTATTATTATTATTATTATTATTATTATTATTATTATTATTATTATTATTATTATTATTATTATTATTATTATTATTATTATTATTATTATTATTATTATTATTATTATTATTATTATTATTATTATTATTATTATTATTATTATTATTATTATTATTATTATTATTATTATTATTATTATTATTATTATTATTATTATTATTATTATTATTATTATTATTATTATTATTATTATTATTATTATTATTATATAAAACCGATAGGGGAGAGAAAACTATGTCCATAAGGATATGTTAACTCAAAAACATGAAACAAGTCTCTTCAATCTGACGGAATCAATAGGTGTGTGTGTGTGTGTGTGTGTGTGTGTGTGTGTGTGTGTGTGTGTGTGTGTGTGTGTGTGTGCCGCTGTCAGCTCGAAGAAACTAATTCCATAGTTTGAAATTAAATATAAATTACACCGGTAGTGTGAAGAATTTAAATGTATAATCCAGGTAATAATTGTATAATTGTAAATGAATTTCTATCTTGATTCACATAATATTGAGAATGAAGGGAAATCCCACATTCTGTACGCTAGTAATAATACAAAATATTCCCATAAAATGAAAATAATAGCTATTTGTACATAAAACCCAGATATCAAACCGTGACTTGCAATTCGATCCGAGTCTTTGCCTACCCGGCGGATTCCTTGACCAGTAGAGAAAACTATTGAACATCTGTTTTATGCGCATAATCTTGCGTCATTTAATGGCATCTCAATGTGGATATCAAATACGGAATTAACATCCATGAACATTACTATCGCCATTAGGATGTGTAAGGAATATAAAGGGATATTAAACGACTATATATACTATATAAACTATTCCTGGCGGTCGGTGGTCAAAGTGCCCGCCTATAAACTGGGTGAACTGGGTTCAATTATCACTGGCGGCTAGATTTTGTAGTTCATAGTTTTCACAAAATTTTACCGTACTATACTAGATTTTTAGAATCAATAAGCTCGCAATATTAAACTAAACAAAATTAACGGTATACATTAGTGATTGATACGTTGAGAACACTTCATGAAATTGAAAATGTGATTTACTTGTATTAAGTTTTGTATCAGTTAAACAACAAATTTTAAAATATCAAATATTGTAATTTTTATGATTGTTTTATAGTTCATTTGAAAACAATCGTAAAAATTACACACATGTCAGGGACAAGCAGGATATAAAAGGGTAGAAAAGAGAAAGGGGAAGGGGAAGACGTGGGCTGCCTTTCATTTGGTTTCTCCATCTCGACCCATCCGGCTAGGGGGTCCTACCAGAAGCATACGCTACCGCCGGCATAGCTCTCGGGATCAACAAAGCCCGCAATCCTGCCTTCCCCCATAAGGTATGGTTGAGAAACTGTAAGATGACGGCCCCCTCCTTATCTCCCCCACTGCTACCCGACCCCCTCAACTCCGTGAAACAACAAACTGAACAACTGAAACAAACTGATTTTCAGTTACGTATTTCATTTTGTCAGGTTGTCATAGAGTTGAGGGGGGTCGGGTAGCAGTGGTGGGGATATGGAGGGGGCCGTCATTCTTACAGTTTCTCAACTTTAGCAGTCCTGCTATTTCGTAAACATGTGAATACTTACTTTGAGTCAACTTTATACCACCGATGTCGGCGAATATACAATTAATTTAAATCGCGGGGAGGCTTTTTCTATATCCGGACTTGGGTATCACGTCCTATTACAAGACACATCCCCTAGGGTTACACAGTCCTGCCTGACGTCACGTCACGTAGACAATAGACAGCGTCACAAGTACCGTCCGTGTCCGCCGCAGCGCCCGAGGGCTAGAAAAGTGAAAACCTCGCCTCGTGATTGGCTATCCGGGGTTAATTCTCTTCTCTGATAGGTCGAGGACGGGTCATGTCGTGAGTCGCGTATTCCATTCATTCAAGCTATTGTCTATCTTGCTTTGCGCTCTTACGAAACGATGTTTTGATTTATTATTTGGGCGTTACTTTGCCTCGCGCTGATATTTTTTATTGTGAAATACTATAGGAGGTATTATTGTTAATAGCCATAGTTGGGGGTTTATGGTAGTAATATGGTAATGTAGGAGTCGGGAAGTTGTGTAAAATTATGTCATATTTTTCAAAGTGGTACTTCGTGTTGGAATTTATGAACAAGTGGTACAATACTCTGTCTGTTGTACGATGGCATGTAAAAGAGACGACTCTCTATAACCTAGTCGCTATAAGTGCGTTGGTAAAAAAAAACACATATACCAAGTTAAGATACAAACAGAGCGATGTGATAAAAATTAAGAAATAAATTCAAAAATGCAAAAACAAAAAATTACAATTATTATATCTTTCGAGATAAGATAAAGAAGAACGAAAGTGAATTAAGAAATTTAAATTTAAGACAAGAACACACGCATACACACACAGTCAATTTAAACACATAATATTTTGACCTACTGTGTCCGGTGAATATATGTACTCGCTGTGAAATGACAAAGTAGAGCATTCGGACAAAGAAGATTGTAACAAGATGAATGTTCAATGCTCGTGTGGGACAACTATTGTGATATCTAGAGAAGATATCATCGATATCAATCGGCGACTCAATCGAACTAAAGCATGGGCTGGTAAAGCTGGACCAACCTAAGTATTCTCATGCTTACAAGAAAGGGATCATTCATTCCTTCAGGGATGACATATTTTAGTTTCTACTTGTTGGCGCAATTTTAAAGCAATTATAACCAATCATAAGTCTGGAGTTCCGCGGGGAACAGACTAAATCACGATGCGTTTTCTGCGATTGGTAATATTGTAAGCTAGGAGAATACTTGGAGCACTTTCATTAGTAACAGCACCTTCTTGGTCGTCCGCTAATCGCCAATATATAGAAGGCCGTGGACTTGAAAGGTTGAATCACCTTCATTTCCATCACGATTGAACACTTTCAATAAGTGACTTGAACATTTCACACAAGAACAACACCCTCACGACTAAATACCGATATTATGGACATAATAGAGTTGAATCGTGATTGAATCTCATATAACAACACTCAAACACCCCTTTAGTGCGGGAGCATGTGCAGAAAATTCAATCTCCGAGGAAGGTTTAGTGCAGAAATGGTGGGAATTGTTCTATTCAAACATAAACTACTTCTATATGAATTATTTCGATGGTATTGCTCCAGGTTTCTTGGTGAATAGCTTTCTGTTGCCTTCGTAGAACCTCTTAATTGTTGAAGACCGATGTTTAAGTTGACGAAAGTATCTAACCAACAGATTAATACATGGGTTCGAATCCCAGTTCAGGTTTTCTCCTACCCCGTCTGGACCCGGGGTAGAATTTGGCCCTTCCAATCTTTATAGGCGACGAAATTTGGTCCTCAGGTTCCCTTTCCTTTCCCTTAATCCCTTTAAATCTATCTTTCCCCTCCTATTTATCCCAATTCTCCAATATCCTCCAACTATAGTTGTCGAGTACGTCGTTCTACAGCAAATAATCAAATCGATTCTCCCTAAATTCTTAGTCCCAAACTACTAACCTGATATTTTTGCATCAAATATATCTCTCCAAATTTTGTCTCGTTTATATTGCATTCCACATAGATACCAGTAGCACAAGACTCTACTCTTATTGCTAAGTTATTATTTCAGTCTAGCAATTTTACAAAATTACTTTTAACCTATACGGAATATAGACATCGCCCTTTTATAGCATCGAGAGAACAATAAAGCCGTGCATTGAGGTGATGAGGCTAAATGTCAAGGACTATAGAGTTACAACAACAACAACGGTCGTTGCATATCCTTATCCCGCACTGTACGATGAAGGATGACGATGACTCAGTTCGATATGATACCGTGCAGGTTCGATACATGTGTGTGTCATAGATATGTGTCATGGAAAAGCTTTTCTAAAAAAAAGTTCATGTTCACCAAGATACATTAATTAAAACGGAAACATAGTAGAACAGGTAAAACGTTATAAGACCTAGTAATTGGACTGTACACTGTTCCTTGTCAAGATAAAAACAATTAAAACCGCAATATTTCGAACCCTGATCAGAGCTCTTCAACGGGAGTGTGTTTTGTTTGAGTGTGTTTTCGCCCGTTGAAGAGCTCTGATCGGGGTTCGAAATATTGCGGTTTTAATTGTTTTTATCTTGACAAGGAACAGTGTACAGTCCAATTACTAAGTCTTATACAAGATACATTAGTTTATCTATCAATATCGATAAGCAGAACTTGAAAGCTGACATACCATTTACCATTAACCTCCCGAATTATAGAGTACCGCTGAGCTACCTCTATCGGTAATAATTGTGTAATGTCTTCCACAGAAAATCAATTCTTATTACTGAGTGGGTAGATTATAAACACAAATGTAGTGGGTACGAATTATCTTAATATCTCTGGCTTACCTAAATTTCTTACTTAATAATTTTCTTAGAGACTGGACTACAACAGATTACACGGGCAATGTATACTTTTGGTGAGGGGCAAACGTGTACAGAGGGGGGGGGGGGGGGCGTCAGCTAAGGCCCCTCCATAAACCTCCTTCACTGATAGGTAGTTACAAAGATTTTAATGATTGACAATAATAGAATTACCTTCTTATTCTTATTCTTGTCTTGTAGTTGTTATTGCTTCTTACTACTGAAAGAAATGTTTCTATTATAGGTAATTGTGGCTAGGGAGGACACTAGTAATCATTATTGCATCTGTTGTAGTGATCAGTATGATGTTCACCCTAGAAGGAGCTGATCTATTCATGTAGGTATAGAAACTGCATCACGGTATCCCAGTTTGTTTTCCCATGTCGAGACTTGTAACATAGCTTAGGGTTATTCGTAGCTGCACGCGACTCTCGGATTTGAATTTAAAATATTCGCATGATAAGGAGTCACCTTTTTAGGTCAGCTAATCGTTTTTAAATCGTAGAGACGGAGCAAAACAACCTATCTACCATGAATACAGCCGAAGACTCGACTGTGAAATCATGCACCGCGTTTTTGTCGTTAAAGAAGTTATCTATAATCCCACTCACGGCACGAGAATATGTGTTTCCGTCACGCAAATTTATTTGCATCTAAAGATAACAATGCTGAAGAATCGGTTGTGCTCATCCGAGATATAACGTGTCATAAGTTTTCCTCTTTATGACTAGACAAACTAAAGGATTCAAATTGTTATTTCTTTATTGTGACGACGAAAACATTATTTGCGATTTACGCTATAATATATTGGCAAAGAGGATAGTCGAGAGAACGGAATGGTTCCCATAGGATGTTGAAACTTTTCCGTATTCTACTATTATATAATTTATAGTTTGTTATTTTAACGACGTACTCCACAACTATAGGTCATATGACGTCGGAGATTGGAGAAAGGGGACAAGTAAGATGGGAAAGATTTAAAGGGGTTAATGAGTGGAAAAGAAAATTTAGAGGACCTCATTTTGTCGCTCTTACGACTGGCAGAGTAAGTGTGGCCCAAATTCTACCCAGGGCCCAGCCGGGGTTTATTATTTCAACAAACTTACAGAAATATTTCAGATTTTCAACTATCAATCCATAAAAATTTTATACAATATTGCAGACAGTAACTGACAGTTAGACATCCATAAATATCATTTCTCGACTTCAACTGGAAGTTGTTCTGATTCATACAAATCGTTCTTTAAAAACGATAAATCAAATTTTCAATTACCGGAATCGGAAAGTTTGTTTCCTTTGTGTGGTCTTGTAAATTGCAATGTTGATGCAGTTAAAATGGCGGCTCGGCCATTCAGTCCTCCAGACTATGATAACAGGTTTGGGTTGCGTTGAAGTATCCTGCATTGAGTGTTTCTGTTTGGTGATTTGTTGGGGGCAACATGCGGCTTCTTTGGATGCGAACAGACGCTACAATTTAGCTGTACAAATATTAGACCGGGTCGTTACGAGTGTCAAAAGGAAAAACGGTCCTGCCCAGTGTAATAGTATAATGTCGTATATCAGGATATAGATAGGTACTACCTTTCTAAGGGCAGGTTTACACTCTAATAGGAACTTGACTTGTAGCAATTAAGCTATTTCAATTTCAATAGTTTTCATTGGTCGTTGCCATGGAGAAAACAAGCTATTCGACGAATAACTAGTTTTTGGACCTAAATAGGAATTACTACATTTTCAGACATATTGCAAAAGACAACTTTTAAATATTGAATGATGGTTATAATTAGTGATATAGCGTACAGTTCTTATTTTTTTTTCATTGCTGTAGTTGTATCATATCTGTTTTGTGTAATTACCGTCTGTTTATCGTCTGTTGTTAATTGTCGGTTCATAAATACGTTTCAGAATAAGGTAGTTATTAAATAGTTAAATAAACATACCAAAATCGTGAAATTTTTAAATTATAACAAACTTGAAACAGTGATAGTTAATGTCGAGCATTTACCTACGACCTCTGAACCATTCACGAAGCCCATTTCGCTGCGGATGTAGAACTCAACAGGTCATCATTCACATAATACACAGCCTAGCATTTCTTTCAGTTGGTCACCTAGTTAACCTGTCTGTTTTGGATATTATGGACAACTTGCAAATCACCATTAAGCCCACACACACTGTAAACCACTCCGCCATATTTGGCGCATGTACTCTATCATTATATGCAGTACAAACAACCCAGCTGTTGGCATGTCAAAATACTCTACGTATAAAACCCATGTGTCTATACTTAACAAGACCCTCCTCCCTTATGTGCGCGATTAACCTATTTTAACTAGATTTGCAGTACCTATACTTGTAGTTTTGCGATTATGCTATATTTGTTTAGAAATATCTCTTCACACTTCAAATAGATACGATTTTCAATTTAACTTTTTAAGAAGATGTTTATATTGTAAATTGCATTAAGTTTTTTTTTAGCAATCAATATTGGTAGGCCTATACGTGCGTGTATAAGAGTATTACTTAACACCATCAGTTTTTAATTTTCTTCTGTTGAATTACACTTTTTGCTTGGTGTCTTCAATTTACCCATGATTACAATGTAATGAAAA
Organism: Isoperla grammatica; assembly: GCA_945910005.1. Taxonomy (NCBI): domain Eukaryota; kingdom Metazoa; phylum Arthropoda; class Insecta; order Plecoptera; family Perlodidae; genus Isoperla; species Isoperla grammatica. The sequence goes on from OX246748.1 coordinate 7,723,150, forward strand.
TCTTAACTATTTCAATCCATAAATCCGTCAATATAATGTAAATTATATTAAGAATGATCAATACAAACCATTAACAGTAGTATTTAAGCTCTAGGTTCATGTCTTAATTTCTTCATTTAGGAGATGTATCCCAATTATCAGATTTTACTGTTGCAAAATATTCTTTTCCGGAGTCACAACAGAGCTTTGAAGTGGTAAATTTTGTTTTATGTACCTATTTACCCAACTTTCTTAACATACAAAATGTGTCACCTAGAAAAAGCAATCTGAATTACAAAACAGAACTCGTGTAAATGTCTGAATAGGTCCCATATTTGGTCAACTGTATCATTATTTCTTTACAAACCACCCAACAGATCTGTCAGCATGTCCAAAATCGTTTCTCACAAACGACCATTTGTCTGCTTCACAACTCCCTCCCATTCC